>BQNB010037627.1:0-30687 GCA_026074375.1 Tanacetum coccineum
CTGGGTCATTGTCGATCGCCTTACCAAATCCACACATTTCATCCCTACCAGAGAGACAGATAGTATGGAAACCCTTACAAGTTTGTACATCAAAGAAATAGTCTCCCAGCATGGCGTACCAATATCTATCATGTGGGATCGTGACAGTCAATTCACATCCAGATTCTGGCAATCATTACAAAGTGCTTTTGGTACTCAATTAGACATGAGTACGGCATATCATCCCGAAACCGATGGACAAAGTAAAAGAACCATTCAAACACTCGAAGACATGCTTCAAGCCTGTGTCATAGACTTTGGAAAAGGATGGGAAATACACTTACCATTGGTGGAATTCTCTTACAATAACAGTTATCATGCCAATATTAAGGCAGCACCGTTTGAAGCACTCTATAGTCCAACTCACAGGACCAGAAATAATTCATGAAACTACTGAAAAGATAGTGCAAATTCCACAACGCTTGCAGGCTGCAAGAGATCGGCAAAGTAGTTATGCCAATGTCAGGCAAAAGCCTTTAGAATTTCAAGTTGGAGATCGTGTTATGTTGAAAGTATCACCTCATAAAAGTGTCATCCGATTCGGAAAACGAGGAAAGCTTAACCCCCGGTACATTGGACCATTCAAAACCCTTGAACGGATTGGCCTAGTGGCATACAAAGTAGAGCTTCCTGAAGAGCTTAGTAATGTCCACATTACTTTCCACATTTCTAATCTAAAGAAATGCTTATCTGACGAACCCCTTGTCATTCTAATGAAAGAGCTTCGACTTGATGACAAACTCAACTTTGTAGAAGAACCAGTGGAGATTACGGATCGAGAAGTCAAGCAACTGAAAAAAAGTTGTATTCCTATAATCAAAGTAAGATGGAACTCTAAAAGAGGACCATAATTTACATGGGAACGCGAAGATCAAATTCGTGCCAAATACCCACATCTGTTTTCAAACATCACTCCGGCATCCAACTAAATCTCGGGACGAGATTTCTTTTAAGGGAGGGAGACTATAACAACCCGCAATTTTCATCAATGTAAATATCCATCTATTAAATTAGATGCACTGTAATATCCATCTATTATATATATACCACCTTTTTACAGGGAAATTTTTGCTTTATCTCATTATGCAACGTAACTTGCATCTCTAAAGTAAACGAGCTCACGCAACCTCTATCAATGCCATCTATATCTATGTTTATATCATGTAAACATCCTAATATGTCAAGTCTATATCTTAATATCATTTTACCAAGTACATTATCCATTTAACGTACTTTTCAAAACGTTATATCAAAACAAGCATTAAACGTTAACGTTTATATCAAAACCCTAATTATATGTAATGTATACATATAAAATGAATGTACAAGCCTTTAAAGCATGTGTACAAGTATCAATACACAACATTTGAATATCTTTTCCCTCCTGAATCAAGTTACAACTTTCTAAAGCTCAATGTACAAGTCAATAATACAAGAAAGTCAAACTAGGTCATTTTACCTCCTAAATCACTTTGGTTTCTTACCACCACTTTAACACAAGGTACAAGCACTTAATGCACAATATCTAAACCCTAAATCTAAACCCTAATTCGTTCTAAAACCCTAATCTAAAACCCTAAACCCTAAACGAAACCCTAAAACCCTAATTTTACTTTAAACCTAAAACTAAACCCTAAAACTTAAAACTAAGCCCTAAACCTTAATCCTAATCCTTAATCCTAACACTAATCCTAAACCTTAAACTATCTTAAAACCTAACCCTAACTCGAATTCAAAACCCTAAACCCTAACCCGAGACCAAACCAAACCCGGCACCCCTTTTTATCTTATTTTGACCCATTTTAAGCAACCAAGCACCTCAAGCACCTCCATGACCTCACCCTTATGTCACCAAGCAGCTTACAAGCACCTCCATCACCACCCTTAAGCTCCAAGGCTTCTAGACACCTCCTTGTCACCTCCTTGTAGCCGAAAACCCTCATACACCTTCCACCATTCAAATCTACACTCCTAGCTCTCAAGACTCATCATACTAGCTTCCATGAATCATCTATCCTAGCCTTGACACTAATCAAAACACAAAACTTGGCCACCAAGGTGTTTTTACCCCTATATATAGCCGAAACATTCACCCCTTTCAAATCACACCTCAAAACTTCAATACACACACAAATGGAGTTCTAGCTTAGCCAAGGAAGAAGTATAAGATCCCTAAGCTCAGAATAGAAGCCAAGAATCAAGAAAAAGGAGCCCTTGAAGTCGTTACTAGGCGTACGAACCCGAAAACCCCATTTTGACCCATTTCTAGCTCAAGTAAGCTTAATTCTTGTTCAATAAGCTTATAATCTGTATTAGAATGTTCATAATACTTTTAAGATCATATATGAACTCTTGTTTGAAGCTTTGAATCCTCAAACCCATGTGTTTTTTTATTAAAACCCTAAAAACGACCCGTTTTGATTTTCTAGCTAACGAATCCTTTTTCTAAACTTTTGTTACGTTAGAACATCTTATTTTAGCTTATTCTAATAAGCTATAACCTGCAAATATCATTTGGAATCTTAAAATAAGCTTGCATGGCTTTTTGGACTTGTTTTGCAAATATTTTCATGCATAGGGGTATATATCGTAACTTCTGAAATTTATAACTAAAGGGGCTAAAAATGTTATTATTCTAAAGTTATAACTATAAGGACCTATTTTGCCAAGTTTCAAAGTTAAAGGTTTAAATTATATATACTTTATATATAAAGGACTAAAGTTGTAAAAGTTTATAAACCAAGGGTATATATTGCCAATTTTGCAAACTTAAAAATATAAAATATAATATTTTTATATAAATTATAAAAATATATATTAATATTATAAAACTCGATTTTATTAAAACCCGACACATTTATCGTTATTAATTATAAATCGACGCATTATTTCGTTATATATTTAACATAATTTATCATCAACTAACTTTTGAAGAAACTTAAAATCTTATCGTATCATGATACTAGGGAATTTCATATGAAAGGTTTCATTTGAGTTTTCATTTTGACAAGTTTGCTGGGTTTATGATTTAAAGTTCCCTGGCTCCTCAAACGATACTACATGGCCTCTGGATTATGATAGCCCAAACAGCGATACAATATTTCCATAATTTAATAAATCAAAGATATACGTTAGACTTTATGAAGTTTTGAAAAATAAACTATCACACTAAGACTTGACATATCACCTCAGGTTGCGTGACGAAGCTGTTACTTTCACTTGATATATTTTTGTCATCAATCAGATTTCCCTATATTGTTAAGGTGAGTTCATAGCCTCACTTTTAAATCTTCTATTTTATAAACCTACGAGGGGGATACATGCTATAAACCATGAATATAAGTGTTTTCTAAATGTATGCTATTCTGATATATTATTGCATCTGTTGTCTAAGTCCCTTTATGCTAAAAGACCCCCACCATCATGGACCATTAATCACTTATGAGTGAACATGAATATTGTGAATAGGCCTATTGGGATTGACAAATCCCGTTTGTGTTAGCCGGATAGGTAACCAAACGCACTATATTTGAAACTCATAGGTATATGACAATTACCTACACGGGGGCCATTATCTTTATATATATCATTATTGATATATACACTAGTCAGTTTGAGTGCCATGAGCTTAGACGCAATAATACTGTTTTCCATAATAATTTTACTCATTGCAATTATTACACTTATGGGTGTATAACAACCTAACCCACTCTTATGATGACTTGTATTCACACTATTTATTATAAACCTATGAATTTCACTCAACCATTGTGTTAACCTTTTTAGCATGTTTATCTCAGGAAACTAAACATCTTATAGCACGGGAGTGGCACGGAGTTGAAGATGGCTAAACTGTTATCATTCAAACTTTATGTTTTCATGTAGATTTTGAGACCTCTGTTTGTAAAAACTCTGATGAAATAATGAATGATAACTTATTTTTTTAAACGTCTCTTTCGAGTCGTTTTCTATGATTATGACTGTTGTACTATGAAATAATACCCCAGATTAGCTTCCGCTGCTATATGTCAAAAATGGGGGTGTTATAGATTGGTATCAAAGCCACGGTTATAAAGAACAGGGTTAAAACCTTAACTATAACTACTTTTCTCATCAAAGTCCTCCGTGCCACTACATCTCCCGAATAATATGTAAAGATACATAACTATTATACTATTATATAAATAACTTATGTTATTTACCACTGGGTTGTTAACAGAGTGATGTCTTCTCCCTACCATCCTACTTCCGATATTGAGGATGCTTTTTCCTCCAACTTTCCAGACTATGTCCCAGCTTCACCAGGAAAAACTTATTCTAGCTCTTTAAATAACTCATTTGGTGTAGTTCCAATAGTTTCACCAACTCTTTCACTTTTTCATGATGACCCCTTGGTATTCGCTATTTTACACATATATTTTACCTTGAAAAATGACCCCAAAAGACCAAAAACATAATAAAAGTTGCAAATATATGTTGTTTTTGTGTTTGTGTATGTGCAGGTACGGATATCAAGAAAATGACAAAAATAAAGACAAAATCGGACAAAACCAAGCACGGGATTGAAAAGAGTGCGAGAAAACAAGTTCAACAATGCCTTCGGATTTTATTGGGCCAGCCCGTAACCCACTTAACGGGTCAGGCCAGCCCAAGCTATATTAAGCCCAAAAAATGCCCAACGTGAATATAAGCCAGTAGCCACTTCTAATTTAAAAAAAAGATAAAATTCTTATATATGAAAAGAGTGATGTCATCGCTCATGCATGCGAAATTAAATCAAAATTTTGTCACATGACATTGCACTATACTTTGAGATGGAAAGTTAGATGGAGACACGTGGCGAGGCCAACTCATTCTTCTTAATTCATTTCCAATTTGTTGTATAAAGAATCCAACAAACGAAATGCATGCGTAGAAATAAAGCAGCCATAGAAGGACACGCGTCATGATTTAAGCGGCTTGATCAAGAATTTGTGAAGTGGTGATCCGTGTGAGGTCTAATAATTGGCCAATAATTCTCTAATGATTGGTGCAAAAATTTTACACTTCTTCCTCCTCTCACCCCTATAAATCAAAACGCCACCCTCTCACTTGTACCAGTTTTTCTTTTATTTTTTTAGTTTAGTTTAGTATTTTTTAGCTTATTTCTTTTTTGTATTAGCTTATTTTAATTTTTCTACTTATTGTATTCAGCTCTTGTCTCAAGCTTATTAATATGATGTAATAAAAATTGTTTGAAGCTTATTAAAGATCTTGGTTTGCTTATTCTTTTTCTTATTTGCTCGATTTTAGTTGTTTTCGTTTAGCTTATTCATTAAGCTACTTTTCGTGCTTATTTCGTTTTTGTTTAAATAGAAACTCTTATTTTCTGCTATGTTAAGTTTCAAAACAGCTTAATTGGTTTAGAGTGAGCTTAATGTGCTAGATCTAATTTTTAAGTGCTTATGTGTTTATTCGATTTGATAATTGAGATGATTTATGTGCTAATTGCTAGCTCTATGTCCTTGTTGCAGTTTTTCATTGCTCATTGATTAAGTTTTGAGCTTGTCGAGTTTAATATTTTGCTTATTTAATTGTTATCGTTATAGATCTCGAATTAGTTTAGATTATTTTTTAAGGTTTGGAGTTAAATGTGCTTATGGATACTTTATTTCATTGTTATATTTTGTTGCTAATTAGTTTGTGCTTATTCGATTTTGCTTAATGGATCTGGCTTATTAATTTAACTTGTTCGAATGCTTTTATTCGTCCTTAAAATCTGCTGCTACTAGTTATAGATATTGAAATGAAAAAAAAAAAAAAATCCTATTTGAAGATTCAGTAATAGGGCTTTGTTAGATTTGATTGGGCCGATTGCGTACTAGAATATGAAATTGGGCCACTTTTGGACTTGAAGGCTTAAATTAGTTTAGTGTTAATTCTCTTTTTGGCCTACATTTGTTCGTTTGGGTTTCTTTGATTTAAGTTATAATCATATTGGGCTACATAAATGTAAAGTAGGTATATAATTTATATATTAGTTACAGGATAAAATATTTTTGCTTTGGATTTTGGTACCGGTCAACTCATGAGGCGAGGAGCTTAAGGGTTTATTTAGCTAGACCGACTTTGATTAGTTGTTTTAGCTAAATAAATCGGGTGGTATTCGTTTATTTGCGGGTCCGCCCAATTTTGGTTCCATTTTCAAATCCTTTCAATTCATTTAGTTTTAAGATTTTATTTTAACGTTATTTATAATAATGCTTTTGATTTTTGCCATGCTTAGTGTAGATTTATTTTTGTCATTAAATGCTAATGTTCGTTAAATTGTATTTCGTTATGAATAGTGAGTAGATATCTTGTGTTTGCTAAGTGATGAATGATTTGGAATTTAAGTGCGGGTTTAAAAAGGTTTAAAATATATATACATATAATAGTCATTAGAATTTTTCCAATTTAAATATCGTCATTTTCTTTTAATGCAATTAATTTTTTTGTCATTTATTTTTAAGCATTTAATTTTACTTGAACCTAAGCCCGCACTTAATAAACATTTCACGTCACTTAGCAAACATATTTGTCATTTATATATTTTAGATTAATTTTAGTATAATCTCGTAGTTTAAATCTTAAAATTAATATTAGTTTAATTTTTAGTATAAGAATAGTTTAAAACCAAAACCAAAAACTTGAATGACAATCAAGCTCGATTCCCAACATTCCCTTGAATTTCCATTCACCTCTCGCCGAGGAAACGACCCGGAAGGTTTTTGATAATTGCTTTGGTTAAAAGCGTTTATCTAGAACCCGACGGAAATACTATACTATACTATTATTGATTATCTTCCTTATTATTACGTATTTATATATTATATATATATGTATTAATTTGGACGGATCAATTTTTGGCGCCGCTGCCGGGGAGAGGTGTAGCGATTTCTACGGGATTGTTCGTGTTCGAGCCTTGAAGATCCTTTCTTCGGAAAGTTTATTTTCGTACTTATTAATATAAAAATCCAAAAATATTTTTTCTTCTTATTATTTTTCTTTTTCCTATATAAATATTAAAAAACCCAAAAATATTTTTCTTTTATCTTAAAAACAAAAATCCAAAAATATTTTTATTTCCATTTTATTTTCTTTTATAAAAATCCAAATATATATATATATATATATATATATATATATATATATATATATATATATATATATATATATATATATTCTTTCTTATTTTAATTTCTATTTTTTATGTATTATTTGAAAAAGCTAAAAATATTCTTCTTTATCTTCTTATCCGTTTAATTCTTTCTCTCATCTTCTAAATCGTTTAATTCTTCGACATGTCATATAACGGACTTAGTTGCTATTTATGCGGTGATCCGTTAGATGGTATACTTTGTCAACGTTGCTCGTGCGGATGGTGTGGAAACAAGCTTGATGATGGATTTTGTTCATATTGCGCTTCTAAAGATGGAAATTCATTCGCTTATTGATCAAACCTAAATTCTTCACTCGATAATTCTCCAAATTTTATCTTACAACCACCTCCACAACCCGCAGTTCGGACATATTCTGTGCGAGTTATGTGGGAACGATTCTCACTACGGTTATGATTGTCCATCACGAGTCCCGCTTGTCTATGAGCCAGAACCGTGCTACAATCAAAACTTTAATGATAATTATTATCCACAAAATTCACCGAGTTGTTCTCAACAATATTCTAAGTTGTGCTAATTGCGGGTTGTATCCTCACTATGATATCCATGTCAACCGATTAATAAACTTACTATGCACCTAGTCCCGCGTTATGATTCTCCGTGTTTTACCAACCACAACCCCGCAAGACTACGTCGATAGTTCAAGGAATTCCTAACAAGCCCATAAATAAAAAAACAAAAATGACATGAAGATAATAAAGACAATATCAAATAAAGAAAAAAGAGGATATGATTATCGAGGAAATAAGGCATGAGCAGAAATTGGTTTGATTACCAAATTAAATGTATAATCCAATGATTTGTTAAAAAAAGATTTCGAGGCTAGAAGATTGATGAAGAATACGAGAGAGATTGTGAGATTAGAAACGAGAACTTAAACAAGATTTTAAATGAATGGGTGAGCGAAGTTCGAAAAAGAAAAGGCAACTTAATAATTGAAGAACAAGTATTTCTGCTGCCCGTCCGTCGCAATGCTTTCTACTACTTTTGACGACGAGGATATTATAATTCCTTTAGGAGATATTATTGGCTCGTTATTCACTCTAAGCATCAACACCATTTACCGATGAGGAGCCCGTAACTCTCTAAGTATAGGTTGACGAGCATCTTGACATTACATCTAGTAATAAGAACCTAGTCCCCCAAATCCTAAGAGAGTTAGAGGATATTTCCGACGATACATGTTGTTCCAAATTATGATAATAATCGTGTTAATGTTGAGTCTGATCTTGTGGAATCTTTGATTAACCATGATACTTCAATTGTTCATTCTTCTAAGATCGACCCTATTCTCGAGGAGTTCGCCAGTGAACTTGCTCATATTGCTCCAATTCCACCGGGAATTGTTGAAGCCGATTTTGATACAAATGATGATACTTCAAGTGATGATGATTCTTTTTAGAACATCGAGTACGTTGATGCATCACCTTCCTATTCAGAGCTCGTTAGCTTAGAGAAGGTTAATGATGTCGATCAAGAAGAGAAAGAGTTTGATTTAGAAGATATTACTTCAAAACCAAGACGTTAACCATCGTGAGAGATTGTTTGAAAATAGCATCTTATTACTAATATCGAATCTTTGAACAACAACCCTACTCCCTGTATTTTTTGCATAAGGTCTCCCTCTTCAATTCCTATCTACGTCACGGATAGTGATTCGTTCTTAGAGGAGTCCGATACTTCTCTTTCTCATTTGGTAATTCTTTACCCGAATTCGAGACTTTTAGCGATTATACGGAAGAGACGAGAAGTGGCAGTACCACTACCCATGCTAATTACTCTCTTCCCGAGAATGATTCGTTTCTTTTTGAGATTGAGCCCGATCAGGAGGGGTTGATTAGCATTGATAATTCAAATGACCCTCTTTTGGAACTTCCCGAGAAATTTCTTTCGATTCGACATTTCCTCGACTAAAGAAATATAAAAAGTTCTCCTCCGGTAACCACCGTATGTTGAGATATGCCTTACATTTTGAGCCCGATGCTCCCGATAATTGATAATTTTAAAGAGCTTAATGATGACCAAGAGGGAGGTGAGATTAATATTTCTCAAAATGTTAAAGATGACGATTCCTTCACATTTGTCATTCAGACTTTTCTCCTGTTTCTCACCTACCCTGCGGATTCTCCTTTACTTCTCTCCACTGGGAGTGAAGATACTATTTTTGACCTCGGCATCTTCACTTAGAGTCGGTGGCCTCTCATCGGGATGGAACTTTTATGTGTTTTAATGTTTATTTAAACATTAATGAAAGCCTGATTGAGATTTTTCTTTTCCATTTGCTTTCCCCATGGCCAACTTAATTCGGGGTCGAGTCAAGCTCGTGACTCGGTTAACAAAAACAAGCATTTCTATCTTCTTTCTATTTAACTAACAACTAATGAGAGGGGCATGCTTTCCTTCTCGTGTTTCGTGTTTTATTGGTTTGATGTAGTTTTATTCATAGATTACCCTGATTTTGAAGACTCCGTGCACATGTTTGTCCATTTATTCGAGCTTTTTATCCACAGCTCATTAATTGAATCCCATATCCTATCTTATCGTTAACCCCTTAATACTTGAATTATGCCTGTGAAATTATTATATGCGGGTATTAATATTCACAATTGAGGACAATGTGTATTTAGTAAGTGGGAATGTATCTGATTTGATTTACAGTCCCTTGTTCTCGCGTAACCCTTTTTTCCACCAAAAAATGGTGATTTATATGAAAAATAGCAAAAAATTTAAATTTTTATGCATAAAAAGGTGAAAAATGTTGTAAAAAAAATAATGTAATAAGTGTTTTGGCATAAATAAAGGTGAGAACGAGAAATAAATTTTGACTCGATCGGTTTTAAACCTTAGATTTTTCCTTAAACGAATTAACGATATAGTTTGTGCAGTCTCAAGAAGATTTAACATTCGTAGACTTTATTCGTTTATAACGTAAAAGAAGACTTGTGCTAATCTCATGTAGATTTTAAATATGCCGAGTTGGAATTTATATGGCTAAGCATTCGCGAGTCTCTTTCTTAGAGATTTTTAATTACGAAGAACGAGAAATGATAGTGTTATTTATAAGTCATGACATTAAACGTAGAATAGATTTTTGTTTTCTTTCAGCTCAAAAAGAATTAATATGTGGCTTTATTCTCCCCAATATCTTGTATCACTTATATGCATAAATGTTTAATAAATAAAGTGTTGAACCGGTTCAATTGTAATATATAGTAACCTTAGCTTTGATTTGGAAGTTGATGATTCGAATTTTGGCTTATTATATGCACTTCATGTTTATTGCTTTTACTTATACCTTAAAGAGCCTTAGGGTATATGGTATGAGTAAAGTTAATCATTTTATTACTTTTTGATTTAAAGAGCCTTAGTGTATATGGCAAAAGTAATACTAATCATAAAATTATTTGTACTTAAAGAGCCTTAGGGTATTATGGTTACTTATAAATTAATTGATTATTTTGCCCTTTAGTTTATTTGCACCTTAAAGAGCCTAAGGTGTATATGGTAGTAAAATAATATACTTGATTTATGTCTTAAAGAGCCTTAGGTATAGTGACAGAATTAAATCAAAAAGCAGACAAAAGCCAATTTCGTCCACTTCCATCGGATTTTCAATGGATAAGGGTGGAAGCTATACATTATTTTTAACCGTCCCGCTTTATTTTTGTATTAATAAGTATCGATAACAATCATTAAGAGCCTTCGGTATATGACTAAAGTAAAACAATTGATATACAAAAGAAGGATATTCGGGAGAAAAGTAAGTACACAATTAGTCTATATGATTAGTGATAAGTGTCATGACTTGTAATTGACAATGATCTTCGTTTTTAAGCTTAGTATGCAAAGGAAAAGTTGGGGGACGATAATTTATTTTGCAATGTTTACTATGATCCTAAGTATTAAAAAATATATAAAAAAAAGAAAATAGAAAAAAAATGATGAAAAAGTTATGAAGTAATGGAAAGTTATAAAAAAAGGTAGAAAATAAAAAATATTGAAAATAGAAAAACGGGGCGTTTCTTAACTTTTATTCTTATTCCTTTAATAGAGCACTTTGCTACTTTAGTATGGGGGAATTTGGTATTCGTTATTTTATACATATATTTTACCTTGAAAAACGAACCCAAATGACCAAAAAACCATAATAAAAATTGCAAATATATGTTGTTTTTGTGTTTTTGTGTAGTATGTGGCAGAGTACGGATATCCAATAAAGAACAAAAATAAAGACAAAACCGGACAAAACCAAGCACGGGATTGAAAAGAGCGCGAGAAAACAAGTTCAACAATGCCTTCGGATTTTATTGGGCCAGCCCGTAACCCACTTAACGGGTCAGGCCAGCCCAAGCTATATTAAGCCCAAAAAATGCCCAACGTGAATATAAGCCCAATATCCACATCAATTTAAAAAGATCAAATTCTTATATATGAAAAAATGATGTCCATCGCACATCATCGAAATTTAAATCAAAATTTTGTCACGTGACATTGCACTATACTTTGAGATGGCAAGTTAGATGGAGACATGTGGCGAGGTCAACTCATTCTTCTCAATTCATTTCCAATTTGTTGTATAAAGAATCCAACGAACGAAATGCATGCGTAGAAATAAAGCAGCTATAGAAGGATACGCGTCATGATTTAAGCGGCTTGATCAAGAATTTGTGAAGTGGTGATTTGTGTGAGGTCTAATAATTGGCCAATAATTCTCTAATGATTGGTGCAAAATTTTTACACTTCTTCCCCTTCTCACCCCTATAAATCAAAACGCCACCCCCATCAAATTTTACCAGTTTTTCCTTTTTTTTTTAGTTTAGTTTAGTATTTTTTTAGGCTATTTTTCTTTTTTCTAAGCGCTTATTTTAATTTTTCTGCTTATTGTATTCAACTCTTGTCTCAAGCTTATTAATATGATGTAATAAAAATTGTTTGAAGCTTATTAAAGATCTTGGTTTGCTTATTCTTTTTCTTATTTGCTCGATTTTAGTTGTTTTCGTTTAGCTTAAAGATTAAGCTACTTTTCGTGCTTATTTCGTTTTTTGTTTAAATAGAAACTCTTATTTTCTGCTATGTTAAGTTTCTAAACAGCTTAATTGGTTTAGAGTGAGCTTAATGTGCTAGATCTAATTTTTAAGTGCTTATGTGTTTATTCGATTTGATATTTGAGATGATTTATGTGCTAATTGCTAGCTCTATGTGCTTGTTGCTGTTTTTCATTGCTCATTGATTAAGTTTTGAGCTTGTCGAGTTTAATATTTTGCTTATTTAGTCGTTATTGTTATAGATCTCGAATTAGTTTAGGTGTGCTTATCTCGATTGATATTTTAAATTCATTAGTTGCTTTTAGTTGTTTGAGTAATTGATTTCGTGGCCTATTCCGAACTTGAGCTTATTTCGTAGGTGCTTATTGTTTCCGGCCAAATTAATTCTTGCTTATTCATTTGCGTTGGTTTGTAGAAATTTTATAAGCTTGTGCACGTTTGGTTTGTAAATTAAGATATGGGACTGCGTTTGGTTTTAAAAATCAATCAGAGCCTTCACTTGAATTTGATCACTAGGCACGTCTTTAGTTTGTTAAATTGGGCCTGAGAATAATTTGGGGCCTTGTGTTTAGTTTATGAAATGTTGATCCGTGTAGTAGAAATTAGTAATTTTGAAATTATGTAATTGAGTAAACTGTTAACAGAATTGTTTATTTTTGTGTTGTTGGTACCGGTCTACTCATGAGGCGAGGAGCTTACGGGTTTATTTAGCTAGACCGACTTTGATTAGTTGTTTTAGCTAAATAAATCGGGTGGTATTCGTTAATTTGCGGGTCTCCAATTTGGTTCCATTTTCTAATCCTTTTTCAATTCATTAGTTTAGATTTATTTTTATCGTTTTATAATATGCTTTGATTTTTGCCATGCTTAGTGTAGATTTATTTTTGTCATTAAATGCTAATGTTCGTTAAATTGTATTTCGTTATGAATAGTGAGTAGATATCTTGTGTTTGCTAAGTGATGAATGATTTGGAATTTAAGTGCGGGTTTAAAAAGGTTTAAAATATATATACATATAATAGTCATTAGAATTTTTCCAATTTAAATATCGTCATTTTCTTTTAATGCAATTTAATTTTTTGTCATTTATTTTTAAGCATTTAATTTTACTTGAACCTAAGCCCGCACTTAATAAACATTTCACGTCACTTAGAAAACCTATTTGTCATTTATATATTTTAGATTAATTTTAGTATAATCTCGTAGTTTTAAATCTTAGAATTAATATTAGATTAATTTTTAGTATAAAAAAGTTTAAAACAAAAACCAAAAACTTAAATGAAAATCAAACTCGATTGCCAACATTCTCTTGAATTTCCATTCACTTCTCGCTGAGGAAACGACCTGGAAGGTTTTTGATAATTGCTTTGGTTAAAAGCGATTTTCTAGAACCCGACGGAAATACTATACGATACTATTATTGATTATCTTCCTTATTATTACGTATTTATATATTAGATATATATTATATGTAGTAATTTGGACTGATCAATTTTTGGCGCCGCTGCCGGGGAGAGGTGTAGCAATTTCTACGGGATTGTTCGTGTTCGTGCCTTGAAGATCCTTTCTTCGGAAAGTTTATTTTCGTACTTATTAAAATAAAAACCCAAAAATATTTTCTTTCTTATTTTAATTTTAATTTTTTATGTATTATTTGAAAAAGCTAAAAATATTCTTCTTTATCTTCTTATCCGTTTAATTCTTTCTCTCATCCTCTAAATCGTTTAATTCTTCGACATGTCATATAACGGACTTAGTTGCTATTTATGCGGTGATCCGTTAGATGGTATACTTTGTCGACGATGCTCGTGCGGTTGGTGTGGAAACAAGCTTGATGATGGATTTTGTTCATATTGCGCTTCTAAAGATGGAAATTCATTCGCTTATAATCCAAACCCAAATTCTTTCGATAATTCTCCAAATTTTTCTTACCCACCTCTACAACCCCAGTTCGAGACATATTTGTGCGAGTTATGTGGGAATGATTCTCACTACGGTTATGATTGTCCATCACGAGTCCAGCTTGTCTATGAGCCGGAACCGTGCTACAATCAAAACGTTAGTGATAATTATTATCCACAAAATTCATCGAGTCTTTCTCAACAATATCTTTGTTGTGCTAATTGCGGGGGTCCTCACTATGATTATCAATGTCAACCGATTAATAAAACTTACTATGAACCTAGTCCGAGTTATGATTCTTCCGGTTTTGACCAACCACAACCCCCGCAAGACTTCATCGATAGTCATGGAATTCTACAAGCCCTTAATAAAATACAAAAAGGACTTAAAGAGATAAAACAAGATCAAAGAAAGAAAAAAGAGGATATGAGTATCGAGGAAATGAGGCATGAGTAGCAATTGGTTGATTACAAAATTAAGGATATTATGAATGATTTGGGTTATAAAAGATTTCGAGGCGAGAAGATTGATGAAGAATACGAGAGAGATTGTGAGATTAGAATTCGAGAACTTAAGCAAGATTTTAATGATTGGGGCAGCGAAGTTCGAAAAAAGGAGCAAGCTTATAATGAAGAACAGTATTTTGCTGCCCGTCGTTGCATGCTTTCTATTACTTTTGACGACGAGGATGATTATATTCCTTTAGGAGATATTATTGCTCGATATTCTACGTCTAAAGCAATCACACCCGATTTACCGATCGAGGAGCCCGATAACTCTCTAAGTATGGGGGACAAGCATCTTGACATTACTTCTAGTAATGAGAACCTTGTCCCAATCCCAAGTGAGTTAGAGGGTATTTCCGACGATACGAGTGCTATGCCTAATTGTGATAATAATCGTGTTAATATTGAGTCTGATCTTGTGGAATCTTTGATTAACCATAATACTTCAATTGTTTATTCTTCTAAGATCGACCCTATTCTCGAGGAGTTCGCCGGTGAACTTGCTCATATTGCTCCAATTCCACCAGGAATTGTTGAAGCCGATTTTGATACAAATGATGATACTTCAAGTGATGACGATTCTTTTGAGAACATCGAGTACGTTGATGCATCACCTTCCTATTCAGAGCTCGTTAGCTTAGAGAAGGTTAATGATGTCGATCAAGAAGAGAAAGAGTTTGATTTAGAAGATATTCTTCAAATCCAAGACGTTATTCTTCAAGAGAAATTATTAAACGTACATCGTCTTATTTCTAATATCGAATCTTTGAAAAACAACCCTACTCTTGATTTTGTGCTTAAGTCTCCCTCTTCAAATCCTATTTTCGTTACGGATAGTGATTCGTTCTTAGAGGAGTCCGATACTTCTCTTTCTCATTTGGATAATTCTTTACCCGAATTCGAGACTTCTAGCGATCATACGGAAGAGACGAGAAGTGGCAATACCACTAGTCATGCTAATTACTCTCTTCCCAAGTATGATTCGTTTCTTTTTTAGATTGAGCCCGATCAAGAGGGGTTGATTAGCATTGATAATTCAAATGACCCTCTTTTGGAGCTTCCCAAGTTTGAATCATTTCATTTCGATCTGTCATTTCCTCGACCTCCTCCGGAACCATCAGATGTTGAGATTTGCTTACATTTTGAGCCCGATGCTCCCATAATTGATCATTTTAATGAGCTTAATGATGACCAAGAGGGAGGTGAGATTGATTTTTATTAAAATGTTGAAGATGAAGATTCCTTCACATTTTTCATTTGGACTTTTCTCCTGTTTCTCACCTACCCTGCGGATTCTCCGTTACTTCTCTTGACCGGGAGTGAAGACACCATTTTTGACCCCAGCATCTCCACTTAGAGCCAGTGGTATCTCATCGGGATGGAACTTTCATGTGCTTTAATGTTTATCCAAACATTAGTGAAAGCCTGATTGAGAATTTCTTTTCTGTTTGCTTTCCCCAAGGACAAATTAATTCGGGGTCGAGTCAAGCTCGAGACTCGGTTAACAAAAACAAGCATTTCTATCTTCTTATCTATTTTCTAACAACTAATGAGAGAGGGCTTGCCTTTCCTTTCTTGTGTTTCGTGTTTTGTTGGTTTGTGTTGTTTTCTCCAGGATTACCCGGATTTTGAAGACTCTCGTGCTTTTGGTTTTGTCCATTTATTCGAGCTTTATATCCTCAACTTCATTTAAGGGAATCCCATATCCTAATCTTATCGATTAACCCTTAATACTTGAATTATGCCTTGAAATTAGTATGGGGGTATTAATATCACATTGAGGACAATGTGTAGTTTTAGTATAGGGGGATATCTGATTTGATTTACAGTCCCTTGTTCTCGCGTAACCCTTTTTTCCACCAAAAAATGGTGATTTATATGAAAAATAGCAAAACTTTTAAATTTTTATGCATAAAAAAGTGAAAAATGTTGTAAAAAAAATAATGTAATAAGTGTTTTGGCATAAATAAAGGTGAGAACGAGAAATAAATTTTGCCTCGATCGGTTTTAAACCTTAGCTTTTTCCTTAAACGAATTAACGATATAGTTTGTGCAGTCTCAAGAAGATTTAACATTCGTAGACTTTATTCGTTTATAACGTAAAAGAAGACTTGTGCTAATCTCATGTAGATTTTAAATATGCCGAGTTGGAATTTATATGGCTAAGCATTCGCAAGTCTCTTTCTTAGAGATTTTAAATTGCGAAGAACGAGAAATGATAGTGTTATTTATAAGTCATGATATTAAACGTAGAATAGATTTTTGTTTTCTTTCAGCTCAAAAAGAATTAATATGTGGCTTTATTCTCCCCAATATCTTGTATCACTTATATGCATAAATGTTTAATAAATAAAGTGTTGAACCGGTTCAATTGTAATATATAGTAACCTTAGCTTTGATTTGGAAGTTGATGATTCGAATTTTGGCTTATTATATGCACTTCATGTTTATTGCTTTTACTTATACCTTAAAGAGCCTTAGGGTATATGGTATGAGTAAAGTTAATCATTTTATTACTTTTTGATTTAAAGAGCCTTAGTGTATATGGCAAAAGTAATACTAATCATAAAATTATTTGTACTTAAAGAGCCTTAGGGTATTATGGTTACTTATAAATTAATTGATTATTTTGCCCTTTAGTTTATTTGCACCTTAAAGAGCCTAAGGTGTATATGGTAGTAAAATAATATACTTGATTTATGTCTTAAAGAGCCTTAGGTATAGTGACAGAATTAAATCAAAAAGCAGACAAAAGCCAATTTCGTCCACTTCCATCGGATTTTCAATGGATAAGGGTGGAAGCTATACATTATTTTTAACCGTCCCGCTTTATTTTTGTATTAATAAGTATCGATAACAATCATTAAGAGCCTTCGGTATATGACTAAAGTAAAACAATTGATATACAAAAGAAGGATATTCGGGAGAAAAGTAAGTACACAATTAGTCTATATGATTAGTGATAAGTGTCATGACTTGTAATTGACAATGATCTTCGTTTTTAAGCTTAGTATGCAAAGGAAAAGTTGGGGGACGATAATTTATTTTGCAATGTTTACTATGATCCTAAGTATTAAAAAATATATAAAAAAAAGAAAATAGAAAAAAAATGATGAAAAAGTTATGAAGTAATGGAAAGTTATAAAAAAAGGTAGAAAATAAAAAATATTGAAAATAGAAAAACGGGGCGTTTCTTAACTTTTATTCTTATTCCTTTAATAGAGCACTTTGCTACTTTAGTATGGGGGAATTTGGTATTCGCTATTTTATACATATATTTTACCTTGAAAAATGACCCTAAAAGACCAAAAACATAATAAAAATTGCAAATATATGTTGTTTTTGCGTTTGTGTGTAGTATGTGGCAGAGTACGGATATCCAATAAAGAACAAAAATAAAGACAAAACCGGACAAAACCAAGCACGGGATTGAAAAGAGCGCGAGAAAACAAGTTCAACAATGCCTTCGGATTTTATTGGGCCAGCCCGTAACCCACTTAACGGGTCAGGCCAGCCCAAGCTATATTAAGCCCAAAAAATGCCCAACGTGAATATAAGCCCAATATCCACATCAATTTAAAAAGATCAAATTCTTATATATGAAAAAATGATGTCCATCGCACATCATCGAAATTTAAATCAAAATTTTGTCACATGACATTGCACTATACTTTGAGATGGAAAGTTAGATGGAGACACGTGGCGAGGCCAACTCATTCTTCTTAATTCATTTCCAATTTGTTGTATAAAGAATCCAACGAACGAAATGCATGCGTAGAAATAAAGCAGCCATAGAAGGACACGCGTCATGATTTAAGCGGCTTGATCAAGAATTTGTGAAGTGGTGATCCGTGTGAGGTCTAATAATTGGCCAATAATTCTCTAATGATTGGTGCAAAAATTTTACACTTCTTCCCCCTCTCACCCCTATAAATCAAAACGCCACCCCCATCAAATTTTACCAGTTTTTCCTTTTTTTTTTAGTTTAGTTTAGTATTTTTTTAGGCTATTTTTTTTTTTTGTAATTGCTTATTTTAGTTTTAATGCTTAATGTACTCATCTCTTGTCTCAAGCTTATTAATATGATGTAATAAAAATTGTTCGAAGCTTATTAAAGATCTTGGTTTGCTTATTCTTTTTCTTATTTGCTCGATTCTAGTTGTTTTCGTTTAGCTTATTCATTAAGCTACTTTTCGTGCTTATTTCGTTTTTGTTTAAATAGAAACTCTTATTTTTTGCTATGTTAAGTTTCTAAACAGCTTAATTGGTTTAGAGTGAGCTTAATGTGCTAGATCCAATTTTTAAGTGCTTATGTGTTTATTCGATTTGATATTTGAGATGATTTATGTGCTAATTGCTAGCTCTATGTGCTTGTTGCTGTTTTTCATTGCTCATTGATTAAGTTTTGAGCTTGTCGAGTTTAATATTTTGCTTATTTAGTCGTTATTGTTATAGATCTCGAATTAGTTTAGATTATTTTTTAAGGTTTGGAGTTAAATGTGCTTATGGATACTTTATTTCGTTGTTATATTTTGTTGCTAATTAGTTTGTGCTTATTCGATTTTGCTTAATGGATCTGGCTTATTAATTTAACTTGTTCGAATGCTTTTACTCGTCCTTAAAATCTGCTGCTACTAGTTATAGATATTGAAATGAAAAAAAAAAAAAAATCCTATTTGAAGATTCAGTAATAGGGCTTTGTTAGGTTTGATTGGGTCGATTGTGTACTAGAATATGAAATTGGGCCACGTTTGGACTTGAAGGCCTAAATTAGTTTAGTGTTAATTCTCTTTTTGGCCTACATTTGTTCGTTTGGGTTTCTTTGATTTAAGTTATAATCAGTTGGGCTACAGAAATGTTAATTGGTATATAACTGTTATATTAGTTAACAGTTTAATATTTTTGCTTTGGATTTTGGTATCGGTCAACTCATGAGGCGAGGAGCTTAAGGGTTTATTTAGCTAGATCGACTTTGATTAGTTGTTTTAGCTAAATAAATCGGGTGGTATTCGTTTATTTGTGGGTCTCCAATTTGGTTCCATTTTCTAATCCTTTTTCAATTCGTTAGTTTAGATTTATTTTTATCGTTTTATAATATGCTTTGATTTTTGCCATGCTTAGTGTAGATTTATTTTTGTCATTAAATGCTAATGTTCGTTAAATTGTATTTCGTTATGAATAGTGAGTAGATATCTTGTGTTTGCTAAGTGATGAATGATTTGGAATTTAAGTGCGGGTTTAAAAAGGTTTAAAAAATATATATATAATAGTCATTAGAATTTTTCCAATTTAAATATCGTCATTTACTTTTAATGCAATTTAATTTCTTGTTATTTATTATTAAGCATTTAATTTTACTTGAACCTAAGCCCGCACTTAATGAACATTTCACGTCACTTAGCAAGCATATTTGTCATTTATATATTTTAGATTAATTTTAGTATAATCTCGTAGTTTAAATCTTAGAATTAATATTAGTTTAATTTTTAGTATAAAAAAGTTTAAAACAAAAACCAAAAACTTAAATGACAATCAAGCTTGATTCCCAACATTCTCTTGAATTTCCATTCATTTCTCGTCGAGGAAACGACCCGGAAGGTTTTTGATAATTGCTTTGGTTAAAAGCGATTTTCTAGAACCCGACAGAAATACTATACTATACTATTATTGATTATCTTCCTTATTATTACGTATTTATATATTAGATATATATTATATGTAGTAATTTGAACGGATCACCCCTATATGAAGGTCATGCATGCATACTATGCTAAAGAATCACCTATTCCACCACCAACTATTGTGCCTCCATCTACAATGTTATCTCTAATGTTTAATCCTCAAGAATTCTTTCTTCAGGAGGAATTATTGTCACCTAAGAAATAAGGTCGTAACCAATCATTCTCCTCTACTTCTGCCCTATTTCAAGAATTTGAGATGGGAGAAAGCTCTCGTAAGACAAGTCTGGAACGTCACGAGGAGCAAATTGAGGAAATCCTGAATCACCTGGATGAACTCTCTCTCGACCGCATTGAGCACATAGAAGACAAAATAGAAGGTCTCCGAAAAGGTCGGGTGTTCATACAACAAGATTTTGACAATCTGGAAGCTAAACTCCAAAAGGCTCATGCTCGAATTGCTAAATTTCAAAGAAAGCAAATGGGAAATAACAACAAAATTACTCTGGCTCGCTTCAGGATTGCTAATCTAGAACAAATCATTAAAGAAATCCAACTCCATCACCAAGCAGACAAGGAAAGTCTTCTGAATGCAATTTATGAACTCAAGAACAGTTAGAAAGGACCATCAAACTACTAGATTAGATACTAGTTATAGCTTTTAACCTAGCCACGGGATGTGTGGTATAAATAACAACACTTGTCAAATTTTGACTATGTACAGTACAAAGGCAAGTTGTTCATGATATAATACAATGGCAATCCCGTTATACCTTGTTGTTTCATAATACCGATATATCCATCCTAAAACAACTTCTCTTATATCATCATCTCCGTCTCCATCGTTATGAATCATACCATGATTTCTAAATAAATCATAGATACTTATTTGATATGAATTATCTATGATTTCGATATCACTATTGTGACAATGTTTATTTTTGAACTTTAATCATTTTAAGACTTGTGATATCATTCTTATTACGTGTTATCTTATGTTGATAGAATGCCTCCCAAAAGGATGTCAACATCTGAAGCACCAGCCATGACTCAGGCTGCCATCAGGAAACTAGTTGCTGACAGTGTTACCGTAGCCCTGGAAGTACAAGCCGCTAACAAGGGAAATACTGATAATACCACCAGACCAAGAGAAGCTCCTGTGGCAAGACAATGTAGCTACAAAGAGTTCATGAGCTACCAACCTATCAACTTTAAAGGTATGGAAGGCGCTATTGGTCTCATCTGTTGGTTTAAAAGAAGTGAATCAGTGTTTTCCCGTAGCAACTATACCGAAGATTGCAAGGTAAAGTTTGCTACTGGTAGTTTAACTGAAGAAGCTCTATCTTGGTGGAATTCTTTTGCCCAACCTATTGGGATAGAAGAAGCTTACAAGATTACCTGAGTTGAATTCAAGAAGCTTTTGATAAAGAAGTATTGTCCTCGAACTGAAGTCTAGAAGGGGAATGATCTCAAGACATATGTGAGAAGATTCCAAGAATTGGCAACCTTGTGTCCCACTATGGTGCCAAATTATGAGAAAATGATAGAAGTTTTCATCGGGGGATTGCCTTGAAGTATTGAAGGGAATGTTACCGCATCTAAACCTCAAACTCTAAAGGAAGCCATTAACATAGCCTAGAGGCTAATGGATTAGGTAACAAAGCACACTTCGGTGCAAGTATCAAGTGATCACAAACGAAAGTTTAACGACAGAAGAACTTTCAAAAACAACAACTACTACAATGATAATAACAACTACCGTAACACCAACACCATCAATCGCTACAATAATCACCAACCACAACAGAACAGAAGACATGAAACCTTCAGGGCTTATGCTGCCACCCCAACTGAAAATAATGGATACTCTGGAAACTGTCCCTTATGTAAGAAATGCACTCTGCATCACACAGGACCTTGCATTGTTAAGTGTAATATTTGAAACAAGGTGGGCCATCTGACTAAGAACTGCAAAAACAAAGAGCCAGCTACTGGAAGTAATCTGCTACCAGTGACAGTTACTTGCCATGCCTGTGGAGAGAAAGGGCATTATGCAAAACAGTGCCAAAAGATCACCAACAATAATGCCTAGGGAAGAGCCTACATGCTAAGGGATAGGAATGCTCATCAAAACCCGAACATAATCACGGGTATGTTCCTTCTAAACCAACATCTAGCTAGAGTATTATTTGATTCTGGAGCTGATAAAAGCTTCGTATCCATATCTTTTGCCTCTAAGCTAAATATTCTACCCATTACAATAGATACCTTTTACGATATCGAAATGGCTGACAGAAATTTAGTAAGCATAAACACCGTTATTCAGGGTGCAATCCTGACCTTGTTAAACTAACCTTTCAAAATTGATCTTATGCCGATTAAACTCGATAGTTTTGACGTCGTCATTGGTATGGATTGGTTATCCAAGTATCATGCTAGGATCATCTGTGATGAGAAAGTCATCCACATTCCCATCGACGGTGAAACATTAATCATTCGAGGTTACTAAAGTAAAACTCGACTAAATCTTATATCTTGTATAAAAACCGAAAGGTATATATCCAGGGGATGTCAAGTTTTCGTAGCCCAAATAATGGAAAAGAAGTCGGACTAGAAATGACTAGAATACATACTGGTAGTCAGAGAATTCTTGGAAGTTTTTCCTGAAGATCTACCTGGCCTTCCTCTCATTCTTCAAGTAGAATTTCAAATCGGTCTAATTCCAGGAGCGACACCTGTAGCCAGAGCACCTTTATAACAACTTAAGAATTTTCATCAAATGCAAAACCTATTTTACTATTATCACAATTATACGGGGAAATTTTTTGCTTTATTACATTACTTATATATCTCAGTATGTCATAACTAAAGTAGACGAGCTCACGCAACCTATCTATGGCAATCATGTCTTCGTATATGTCAAGCAGACATCATAACATGTCAAGTCAATATCATCATATTCTTTTTACAAAGTACATTATTCCTATAATGTACCATTCGCAACGTTATATCAAAACGGGCTTTAAACAGTTATCGTATACCTCTAAACCCTAAATTCCATGAAAGGTCAATATCTTAAGTGAATGTACAAGCTACTAAAGCATATATATATATATATATATAAGTAACATAACATCTCATTTGCAATATAAACTCCCTCCAAGTCAAGTACAAGTTTTCAAAGCACAATGTACAAGTCATTAAGCATGACATCTAAAATAGCCGTTTTACCTCCGTTTTCATTCTAATTTCTTCACCATCACTTGTGTACAAGCTACTACACTCAATATACAATGTGTAAACCCTAATTATTCTATTCATAAACTTTCATACATCTTTTTACACTCAAAACCCTAATTCAAAACCCTAAACCCTAAAACCGAGCTAGTTTCTAAACCATGACTCGTTTCTTGATTTTTATCCATTGTAAACCTAAACCAATACTTAAATAAGTTATAATAACATAAATTACAACATTCTCAATCATAATCCATTATCATTTCATCATTCTACTTCAATTATACAAGAAACGAATCCAGAAAACCCTAATTGTGCCCTAATTGTGATTTTGACCTGTTTACTCATTTTAGACCATCTCATTCTCAAGTAAACAACCAAGAGTCATTGTAAACCCATAAAATGAGTTTACAAACCTTTATCCATCATTAACCATCCTTGCTTCAACAATGTACGAGAATTACAAAGCTAGAAAACCCTAAAAGCCTTATATGAACCCTAATTCCAAGCTACGACTTATTCTTTCAATTTCAACCTATTTTAACTTAAACCAACGACCAAACTTCATTGATAATACTTTATATAAGCCCTAGGATCTGTATTCCATCATTCCTAATCAAGAGTATGCAAAATATAAACCAAGAAAGTCAAGAAAACCCTAAACGAGCCCTATTTGAACCCGTGACCTCGTTTCTTCAATTCTAATCCGTTTTAACCCAAACCAATTGCTAATCTTTGCTAATTACTTTAATACCAGACCTTAACAACCTATTTCATCTATCCTTAATCATTATATACACAATGTACCTAAGAAAAACTCTTGAAAACCATGCCGAGTTCAATTCTGACCCGAACCCCTTCACCATCAATTTTGACCCATTTCAAACTATTCCAAGTGCAAATAACTTATGTGAACTCCTTCTAGAAACCCTCAAGCAGCTTATTCACCTCCTTAGACCATTCCTTGGTCAAAATTGAGAGCACATGGCCTCTCTTTTGCTCCTCTTCAGCCGCGGCAGCAAGAAAGGAAGCCACATCCTTCAACCTAGTTTTCTAGACCTCCACCATTGATTTTCTAGCTTAGACACATCATACACTAGACCTATTACATGTCAAGACCAGATCATAGCCTTTTCTTACTCCTTACTACTTCAAATGGGTATAAATAGGAGCCTTATGTGTTAATTTCAAGTTGCACCACACCTCCTCCTCTATAACCCTTATAGTCAGCAATCCTTTGCTCCCTTATGATCCTAGGATCATTAAAGAAGTTCAAGAAGTGAAGCCTTGAAGAATTGAAGCCCCGGAGTAAAGATACAAGGCGTACGAGTGGAAATACTACTCGAAACGACCCATTTCCACTATTTTTGATCATTGAAGCTCAAACCCAGGTTTTGAATGTTCTAATCCTGCTAATACACCCTTATAATGTTCATATGATCCTAAATATACTCTTGTTAAAGTTTCATAACTCAATTCATGATCATTTTCCATTTTGATCCAAAACCGTATACCCGAAACCCTAATTTCGTGTTTTTCTTAAAAATAGATGTTATAATGATTAAATATTGTTATAATCTATCCTCGCATGCTTAACTAATCTTAAAATAACTACTTTATTGATTAATGAAGGAATTTGAACTTAAAACCCACGCTGTTACATTTTAAAACCCTAATTTGATCCGTTTTGCTTCCTAGCTTAACGAATTGTTATTTTAAACTTGTGTTGCATTAAAACTTCATATTTTAGTTTATTATAACTTATAAATTCCTATTGAAATGTTAAACTAAGCTTGCATGGCAATTTGGACAGGTTTTGTAATTATAATCCATGCAAGGGGTATATATCGTAACTTTCAGAAACTTATAACTAAAAGGACTAAAAGTGTCATTTTATCAAAGTTATAACTCCAGGGATCTATTATGTTACTTTTCAAAGTCTAAGGTTTACTTGGTATATCTTTCAAAGTTGAAGGACTAAAGTCATAAAATGCAAACTCCAAGGACCTATTTGCAATTTTCCAAACCCTAGGGTCTAAAATGTAACATTTTGAAAAATTCTTCAATTCAAAACTCTTACTCTTAAATAAGTTTCTAGAGTCATCTTCCTAAGACTCAACATATTTACTCAGGTTGCATGACGTGGCTGTTTATTATCATTTTGCTATATCAACAGTTTCATCTTGGTATTACGTTCTGACTGAGTTGTTGGGTTTACGATTTAAAGTGCCCTAGCTCCTCAAACGTTTACTGAATGACTTCTGAATTATGATGGCCCGAACAGTGATACAATAATTCCAAACTCTTCAATCAAACTCATAACTCTTAAAACTAAAGTTCTAGAGTACAATCTTCCTAAGACTCAACATATTTACTCAGGTTGCGTGACGTGGCTGTTTACTATCATTTTATTATATCAACATTCCCCGGTTAAGATTGTGATAAGGTCGTCAGCTTTCATTTCAGAATATTTATTACATCTACCTACCAGGTGAGTTCATAGCCTCGCTTTTCAATCTTTTGAATGTTTTATAAACCCGCGAGGGGGATACATGCTTGTTACAAACTCTTTTATATACTCATAACAATGTGATTACTTTTCAAAGACTTAATGAATTCATAACCCCATATTTCAATCTTTTGAATACTTTATAAACCTGTGATACCTGATATAAACCATGAATGCAAGTGTTTTCTAAATGTATGCTATCCAGATATATTATTGCCTAAGTAGCTTCCAGTGCCATTATTTCCATATCATGAATCATTAATTACTTGCATTGCGAGTGAACGCGAATATTGTGAATAGATCTATTGGGGGTGACGGCTCCCGTTGGTATACCCATGCTTGGGGTAGCCAAACGCACTATATTTGTCCTAATAGGTAACCTTGGCAAGTTATCTTTTCCATGGGGATATCTGTCCCTAACCAATATCACTACGGTGATTTCCCTGTTAATGTATTGATGTCATGAGCTTAGGTACAATAATAATGTTACCCTGATTTTCCATGATAATTGTATTCGTTGCAATTATTACCATTATAGTGACTCGCATTCAACCATATAATATTCAACTGTTTTCCATGATAATACTGTTCTCTATAATAATACTGATCTCCATGATAATTATCCCAGTAATGCCAATATTTCCATTATAACTTGTATTCAATTATTACATTTCAAACCTATGAATTTCACTCAACCTTTGTGTTGACCCTTTTTAGCATGTTTATCTTAGGTAATTAAGCAAGTTGCGGCACGGAGTGGCATGGACTCGAAGATGGCTGAACTGTTATCATTCAAACATAATGTTTTAGATTTTGGGACCTGCATTTTGTAAAAACTCTGATTATAATGAATGATAACTAAATTTTTCCAACAACATCTCTTTTAAAGTTGTTTTCTATGATTATGATTGTTGTATCCATGAAGTAATACCCCAGATTAGCTTCCGCTGCTATATTGTAAAAATGGGGGTGTAAAAATTGTGTGTTCAACACTCCCTTCCTCGAATATGTTTAAAAATTATGGTATAAAGAATGGCATTTTATATGAATCAATTTCTAAGGGGGAGCTTTTAAAACAAATCCTTTTAATGTGTTGGGTACATCTCATAAATGTCAATTTTATGTATCCAAACACATTTTGTAAAATTAAAATGTGGAAACTTATAATGTCAATTAATAATATACATTGTTCACTAAGGCATCTCACTCCGTCTTCAACATTTTGTGGTGTCATGTCAATTTTTTATTCCAGTGTCAAGTTTTAATAAATATTGGTATCCCACATATACTATTGAAGGGGAGCTATCGGAAACTGAATTCATGCAATATCGTGGTAAAAAATTTCTCCCCATGAAATTTTTCATGTCAAATTTTAATCAATTGGTATTTCAAATACTAAGTGTTTTATTATTTAAAATAAGAGGAGAAAATATGATTAAAATATGATATAAAAGAATGTGATCTTTAAGACTCTAAGTGCAACTCTTTTCTTCATGTGCTAAACAATTTCGAATCTCAGAGCACATGTGTAGAGGGAGTATTTAAAAATAACAATGTTAGAAAATGGTTTTATGGTTCGATCTCATACCCAACAACCTATTAATTTCATGATGATTCTGAAGTCATAAGGTTGTTAGGTTAGGAATAAGTCCTTCGATCCAACCAGAACCGAATGGATCTACCCAAGGACAATCCATAGTTAGAAATAGCAGTCCTTAGTTATGATTGGAGAAGAATGAGTATAAAGGAAAAATGCAGACTAAGATTAAGCTAACACTGGAACAATCACAATAAGGTGTTAGTAATGACGTCTTGGTAAGCATTGAAGGGGTTGAAGAATTAAAAAGAAATGTATGGAAAAATGGTGAAAACAAAGCAGCCCTCCAAACAACTTAGGCAGAAACCAGGTCAATACATAATCTATCAGTTTTTCACAAAGATGAATTCTGATATTGAAGATGACATCATGGACCCAGTGATGCAATGCACAACCCTTCCCATCCATTCGAGTTTCTCTCAAAAGAAACTTGTCTCATTTGTCACGGAGATACACACGTTATCTATTGACATCTCACTCCGAGATTGTTGATATTGAATAGGTGGCAGTCTGCTCTAACCTCCGATTACTAAAACCAAAGTGCATAAATTGAGTCAAGAGCCAGAAGAGATCAAATTATAAATCTCATTAGGACACAATGTAAAAAATACACTTGTTTAACATAATAAAGTTCACAAGTTATAACAAAGAGTCCTACGCATTATCCTTGAGATCTTGCCAGAACATCTGAGTGATACTTATGTATTTACAGTAAAGATGGAAATCTTGCTTGAGCCAACATCAAACAAGATCTTGGTAGGTGACTTGCAAGATTCTATATGAATCGAGCTTGTGCTAACTGGAAAGCAACGATGGTGCAATTCTATGTGAATCAAACTTGTTCCAGTAAAATGAATTGACAACATAATCAGAAAGATAGTGACTATCTGATTCACTCTTACCGTGTTGTCTACTTTAAGATGCTCAGGTAAAGACAACGGCTAGTACAGCTGCGAAACCCTGTCAAGAAGATTCATATGAATTCTATCTGATCATAGGCAGTATTTATACTTATTAACGGGGAACCGTGGTTATTGCAACCGTATTCGATGAAGTGACAAAGACACTTTCGTCCATATCTGTTGTTTATCACTAACCTTTTAAATGCAGATTCAAACATCGAAGTTACAATCATGTACCAGCAAAGTCGGATTCATTACCACATACTCAGACTCAAGCTTTCAAAGTCAATCATTCAGCATCAAGATTGTTGATCCTAAACTTCCTTAAAGATTTTCAAAGTCAAATCAAGAATCTCATTTTGGGGAGACTGTTAGCCTTATGTTTATATAAGTCAACCAAGAATACGATAAGTATGCGTATGTCGGTCAAGAGCACAAGTTGATCAAGAAAGTCAAATCAAGATGATTCAAGTCAAGGAGATGATGCAAGATAAAGGACAGTTAATAAGGCTAAGGGGAGTCCTAAATAAGCTAAGGTTTCTAGAATAAGCCCTAAAATAAGCTGGAAATGAGATAAGCTATGCTGGCAGTTTTAAAAAAAAACAGAAAAGCCTCTACTTTGCTGCTAAAATAAGCTATGCTAAAGGCATAATTAAGCTACACTATTTTGGGGGCTTAAAGGGGGGCCTAGGGGCTATACTAAAAAGCTAAAAAATTAAGTGCTTATTAAGCTAAATTCAGAGAAAACAAATGCTTAAAAGTGCTTTTTGCACCAGGGGAGGCCAATGCAGTGGGCATGAAGGGGTAATTTTGGCTTATGAAAATAAGCACAAATGTGCTTTTTACCCAAAACCAACCACAAACAGATTAAAAGGGCCCATAATAGAGCTTAATCCCAAATTTTGAGGATCTAAAATTTAAGAAAACCAGCTGATAAATTGGCTTGAAATTGAGGGTTTTTCAAAAAAAAGTCAAGTCACACAATTGACTAAACTTAGTCAAATTAAAAGGACAGAAACAAAGGGCTTTTACAAAGGCTTTTAGTGACTTATATGAGCATAAAAATGTGTTGCTTAAGCTGTCTAAGCAGCTTAAGCTTGTAAGCTTATTTTTTTTTGTGAAAATCTTGACAGAAAGTCTAGGGTGCATTAAAACTTAATTTTATACTAAACTTGGTGATTTCTCTGGTCTAATTAGGCACACACACTCAGCCAAAGGTGGCTGAGTGTTTGTGACCCATACCAAACCAAATTTGACCCATTTTAAGTCAGTGCCAAACACCCCTTTAATATATAAAAAGGTATTGTTGACTGATTTCTAGGTAAATGCAGGGTGAACTAAGTAATTATAAGTGAAGTTTAATAACTTTTAACACATTTTTATATAATTTAAACAGAATTAAACAACTTAAATTATACTTCAAATTTCGACAATAGTAATTTCACAAGAACTCTTAACTTTTTATATTAAAAACAGAAATATTACAACATAAAGCTTTTAAAACAACTGAGTATAATAATCTTAAAGCAAACTTAATTAAATTTTACACTAAGAAAAGGAAAAACAGGGGACATGGTACTCGGCTTGTTCTCTTTTCTTTTATAGAAGTCCTCTGCCTTCTATTTGTCTTGGGTTGTGTTTGCTGTGAGAGTAGGAAGTTTCCCAAGCAATCCTAGCCTTTCATTGGCCTTACAACATTCTCAGCCATCGATGGGGTTGTCGGTTTTATGAAGATTGCCAACCTGGCACTTTGGGGTGAGTGGGGTTTGGTTTGGCAGCTGTAGAGGGTACTAGAGGGCATGGGGATGAGCTAGAAACCATGGGAGAGGTGGTTTGAGGTTTGGCGGGAAGGTGGTTACGGTACAGTTATGGGTGCAGGTTTAAAAGAAAAGAATGGGGAAGGTGCAAGAGTGCCCCCCCATCTTTGGTTCTCTATTCATTTCATTTCGAGCCCCAAATTCAGTTATAAATAAAGTTTGGAAAGTGACAGCTTTGGCCCTTGTCGTTTTATAACAAAAGAATTAAAAGGGGTTTTGGGTAATTGCAATAATGGTCCCTCTAGTTTTATAAAAA
>BQNB010037627.1:32602-49315 GCA_026074375.1 Tanacetum coccineum
TATATTCTTATGTTGTTGTGCTATGACTTAACACCCAAACTGTTGGTTCCGCTGCGATGAAATTTGGGGGTGTTAAAATAAGATGTCTTGATATTTTTAACTGGTATCCTTCTATTGTTCCTTCAGTTAGTGAGTCTGTCTAAATTTGTTGCATTATTATTTCTCTACACTAGTAAAGGGCTCAGAATTGCATTCATTAAACCAAACTTATCTGTTCATATTTAACGAGTTTATTGTTCCAGGATGGGACCAGGGAATACTAGGCATGTGCGTTGGTGAGAAACGTAAGTTGAAGATACCTGCAAAGTTGGGTTATGGAGAGCAGGGTTCACCACCTACTATCCCTGGTAATTGTTGCTTCGTTTTCTGTGTTTATTTATGTCAAAGAAAATTAGTGTAAGCTATCTTGTATGGTTGTACCTGTACTTAATTATCTATATATTTATAATCTGAACAGGTGGGGCCACACTTATATTCGACACGGAGCTTGTTGCAGTCAATGGTAAAGGATCAGGTGAAGAAGAAACCGACAGCAGTGATCTATGATTTGAAGAAACATTTTCTGCTTGTTAACAAGTGTTAGGAGATAATTCTAGATTTGTGATTTCGGTTTTGTACCTTAAACTCCATTTAATTACTTCTGAGACTATATGCCTTTTTAATACATTAGAGCATTTTTAAAACCTTGTTCTCTTGTCGGATTGTTAGTAACAAGTAACAAGGATGCGATTATAACAACCACTACAAGAAAAAACTCTTTTAATGACACACGAAAAGTGTCAGAAAATGTCAAATAAAGTGTCACTAAAAGATTTTTTTTCACTTCAATTATAAAAAGTGTCATGTTAAAGTCAAGGTGGTAAAGTATATAATGTCATAGTTTCTGACTCTTAATAGTTTCAGGAAATGTTGTGAATTTTCTTTTATTTCTTTTTTTTTTTTTGAAACATACATGTGTCACTATAGGCTACTCAGTAATGCAAACTGGTTATATGTACTCTTTATACATGCATATTAGGCTGTTATAATTATTCCAAATTAACTAGTACATACAAAAAAACTGAGATTAGAATCTATATTATTTCAACCAAATATCGATATAAACCAAGTATTTGCGTAATCACAAACAAGTTACGAACATCTTTCTCAAGTCAGTCCATGAAAGTACAAGTTATCGCAATCCAAAACCAAATTAACTGAGCTAAAAAAAGAAAACAGGCATGCTTGGGACTTCGGAATCCTCATGTAGCTTAATTGTTTCCTGCACATATAAAAACTGCTCAGAGGCTTGCACGTACAAAACAACATAATTGTGTTTAAGGTAAACCTAGCAAACCTCATGTTGGGTAAGATTTTCTCATATGGGTTGAAAACAATAACTGGGTCAAAAACAATACAATAACAGGTCATTTGGGTCATTTGAGTAAAAAAAACAATAACAGGTGAGTGGGTCAAATGGGCCATGAAAAGGGTTAGAATGGTGTCTAAATATCTATACAATCAGACGACCATCACAAAACTTACCAGAAACTCGATTACGATAATTTAAATTCATGTTAGATAGAATGCATAAAATAATGGGTTAGTAAACCGACCCAAACCGTTTGCCCCACGACCCTTTTTTTCCTTTTCACTTATTTGTCCCATCCACCCATTTGACCCAAACTACTTGACCCATTATCCAAACCGACCAACCCGCCACTCGGTGTTCTATAGCTTATTGATACAGATATAAAAACTCTTAAATTAAACAAAATCTGATTTTTGAAGACGGCTTTTGCGTTTGATTTGTTGACGGTATCAGTTAAAGTGCTTCCAAGCATTTTAGGACAACCTTTTCTTTTCCTATGGCAACTGTACATACAAAACAGTTAAAAGAAGGGCTTGCAAGTATTATACAAGCCGGTGTAAACTGATAATGCATTTTCAAATATTATCCATTTACCATTTGCTTATTTTACGATATTTAGTGTTGTTTTTAGCTAAACCATTTAAATAAAAAATTACCTCGAAGTATTTAAAAACTAAAAAAACTAAAAAAACTACATGAAATAATTAAAATGGTCTTGTGCTGATTTGCTTGAGTGTGGCTCGGAACAGCTGATTTTTTTTGTTGTACCGTTGCACAAAATAAAAATAAAAGGGATGACGGAGTAATATTTTTGGTTTGTTAAAAAAGTTCTATGTATAACTTGTGCCTGATTTGTTGCGAGTGTCACGGACACCTAATTTGTTTCCTGTAAAAGTTGTACAAAAAAAATTAAAAGGGCGACAAGTATTATATAAGGCTTGTTAAAGAAATTCTATGTATAACATGTGCCTGATTTGCTGAGAGTGTCATGGACAGCCGATTTATTTCCTGTAAAAAAAGTTGTACACAAAAAAAAGTTAAAAGGTCTGCAAGTAAAATCTAAGGCTTGTTAATGAAAGTGTATAAAACTGTAAGAATTAACAAGTACCAAAAGCATGATGATCAACACCTGATTTATTGATAGTAATATCATGAACACATGATTTGTCTCTGGTAGTTAGGAAAAGTGTATATCAAATTTTATTATACTCTAGAACGCATGAAAACTGTACACGGACTACAAGTACTATTTAAGGCTTCTTGTAGTACTTGCACGTATTAAAATTGTTATAGTCAACAATTACCTGAAGTATGATGACGAATTCCACCTTGTTTTTTGAGAGCACTTTTTTGAACAGTTGATTCTTTTACCGGAAGAACTGTACACAAAAAACTATTGAAGGCCTGTCATATATAAAATAACAATATAAATATAGTTTCGGCTTGCAAGTCTATTAAGAACTACATGACGTTTTGATGATGATTTGCTATATTGATTTGTTGGGTTGGGTATCATGAACATGCATACATAAATAACTACCGTCAGACCACTGTTATTCTAAACACAGGACTAATAATTCAAAACTGAACTTCATAAAGACAATATATGAAACTATAAATTGACCAGCTCAAACCAGCAGAATTGCTATGGTCTGACTCAATTTTGCGTACCCAAGGCCTAGGACCTATGCATAGACGTTTTACAAGAGCACAAGTGTAATGCTATATGAAATAACTCATATTGCAAAAACACATACTCAATGAACATCCATAAATTTATTCATGATACTAATGTGAAGTGACTTGAGACTCATGAATATGAAGTTGTTTAAGTGCTAGGATCACAATCATCATTTGTCCAATCAGAGTTATTGGTTGTCTCTTGATCAGTGCTACTGGAATCACCAATAGCTTTTATGTCCGCCTACATGTAGAATAAAATGAAAATTGTTATCTTCATGACAAAACATGCTTCGTACTTAACTAGCTATTAATTAAGAACATTTATAAATATCATACCACAACTTGAGCAGCTACGGCATTTACAATGCTTCCATCTTTTCGGGTTCGGGTTATACAGTACATGCCTCCTCGTGATGGGCTTACACCCTTGTTCTTTTTTGTCTACAATGAAAAGTACCTTAACATGAACTTTTTGTCTACAACTTAATTAGATGTAGAAGAAACATGATCTGACCTCTTCATCCTTTACCCGTGCGAATGATTTGGTCCCTGTCACGTGAGGCTCAATTGACTTCAAGCGATTTATTTTCTTCCTCTCACTTTCCACCTATCAATTTACAGCTTAATTATATAACTCTGTATATTTCATACGTACATACATACATAAACAGACCTAAAACATAAACATATAGAGCAAGTAACAACTAAAAGAACCTAACGCATCACGTCAACTGCTACTCATCGATTGCGGCTATTGAGAAGTGTGATAACTAATCACAGCTCCACACATACAGTAACAGTTTGTCAAGCTCAACAAGCTAACGCATCTAGCATTAATACATCGACATCAATCACATACAGTCAGCTACACCCATAATTAGTAGTAGTAAGAATTTAGAAAGCTCAATATAACCCACTAACACTTACTAGCGATCTTCTTCACGATCAAATCACTAACACAGTATTTAAACCTAATCGCGCCTAGAGTGACACAAATCACAAATCATAATTCATGAACAGTAATAGTAACAACTAACAACAACTTGACAAGCTCAATAAGTTAATTCATTAAAATCCACGAGTTAAAGTCTAACTTCATCATAATTAAATATTATGTAACGAATATCGTAAAACAACTTACCGAATTGAGCTTCGATTAAACACTAACAAATTGAGTGACGATCTACGGTGAGCTTCGATTAAACCCTAACGATTTGAGTGATGATCTACGGTGAGCTTCGATTAAACCCTAACGATTTGAGTGATGATCTACGGTGAGCTTCGATTAAACCCTAACGATTTTGCCATAACGAATTGAGTTTATGATCTACGGTGAGAGTTGATTTGGGGGAAATGGGGAAATGGGGAAAGGGTGAGAGTTGAATCATTTTAATACGTAGACTTTTTTAGAGAGTAATCATTTTTTTGGTTCATTTCAAATAACTGCAGTTATAGGTAAATACATTTATACGATTTTAGTCAAACTTTTTGAGTTTGGGAAAATGATATGTGTAATCATTAGGAGTAAATACATTTACTGCTCCTAAAATACTAAATACGTTATTTAGCGGTGCTTACGGTCCGAAAACCGAACTAGACCGAAAGTGACTTGCTGAAGACCGGACCGAGATGGTCCGATCCGGGTCGGTTCGGTCCGGTCTTCGATCCGGTCCAACAAAGGATAATTGCCGGTTTTTAGTAAATAGCAGGAGTCAGTACTTTTTATTAAATACATTCTAAAATAGATCTGAATAGTTGATAATTTAAAGAGTAGTAAAGTTTTTAACTATCTTGTAAAAACATTTAACTATTTAGTAAAAAGTTTGAAGAGTAAAAGCAAACTTCACTTAAATACATTTAACTTTTAACTATCTTGAAAAAAAAACTGAGCCTTGTATTTACATTTTTCAACAAGTACAAATACAAATTAGACTTTTCCAAACATTTTCTTATAAGAACTACATTTTTTGCTCACACTTTTTAAAAAAATAGTTTAGTGTCGTAAAAGTAAGACTATTACTTACACTTTTTAAAAAGTGTTGGTAAAAATAACACTATTACTTATACTCTTTAAAATGTGTGAGTAAAAGTAAGACTATTACTTATACTTTTCAAAAATAAGACCATTACTTATACTTTTCAAAAAGTGTGAGCAAAACTATATATTTGTCCACACTCTAGATAAAGTGTGTGTACAAATTAGACTTTTGCTCACACTTTTTTAAAAGTGTGGGTAAAACTAGACTTTTGCTTACATTTTATGTAAAGTGTGGGTAAATAATCACACTTTTGCTCACACTTTTTAAAAAGTGTGAGCAAAACTAAACTAATACTTACATTTTTTGGAAAAGTATAAGTAAATATGTACTTTTACTTACACTTTTTTTTTGTCATTAAAAATTGTGTCACTAAATGTCCCTTTTTTTGTAGTGAACACTAACCGGTAAAATTTAATTTCGACACTGCAGTTGAGCACGTGGGGTGATGATGCTAATAACAATCATAGAACAATTTAGTTTATTTTGTCACAAAATATTGCTATTAACACTTAAAATAGTACAAATTCAGCCTTAAATGGATACAGTTGAAGTAAGAAGCTACCATTTAAACTGTCTCTTGTTAGCTACCATTTAAACTTTCTGTTAGCTTCAGTGGTGGTTCAGTTTTTCGTTTTACTTTATACACTTTGGAAGCAATAACCCAGTCACAGACACTGTAATGGGCAAACGTGGTGAAAATACACAAATTGGTTCTGATTTCTTGAAAAGAGGTGGGTGCAATTTCTTCATTTTATGACCTGTACTGAAAAAAAAAAATTGGGAGCGAAGTGATCGCATGATTTGGTTCTGTTACTCCATGTTTCCATTTGGTAGTATACCTTGTCTTTTACTCAAACCATAGTAGACCATTTTATCATATGATAACCAGGTAAGGTAAACAAAATTGCAGCCCATGATGGTAATTATATAGTCTCTCTTTAACTTAACTGAAAAGATGACTTGACTATTAGTTGGTTGAATAAACTAAACTCACTTAAATTTTTGTTAGCGAAATACTCAACGAGTAAGTTTGAACTTGTTAGCAAAATCTCGAACGAGTCCTTTGACATCATTAAGCTCATGGGAAGAGAAACTAGAACTGAGTAGTGGAGAGTTGATACTGATCATGAAACCCCATCTAAATGCCAATAACTTGATGAGGGCCTATATCACTCTTATAGTTTGTGTGCTACTAATGGATGTGTATTATTACATTGATGTTGTGTTGGTAAGAAGTTATTTATGTGTTACTATTGGTAGACCTACAAAGTAAGTAAGTTGGGTACATAAAGTTTTTCGGTTTTTCCATTAATTGTCCGTTGACATCACTGAATTGTTAACGAATCAATAAATTTAGTTGCTACGCACTTTTACATCCCCATGCACTAGTTTTCCAGTTTTATAACATCGACTTTGTCATTTTGTTGATGTATAATTGTATATGCAGTCAAGCGACTGTTACATATTCTGGATGCTGTTTGGCTCTACGGTTACTCAATCCAGTTGTGGTTTATGGACGTGTGCTTGATTCGCTTTGATCAATGCCGAATGTTGGTGGAGTTCTTAGACATTGGTGAGATATGGTAGTTCATAGTTGCACGTCATGGTAAGATACAACAATATTTACTACAGTAAATTACACGGTTCGTCTCTGTGGTTTAGACCAAATCCTTATTCTCGTCCCTAATTGAAAAAGAAAGAAATGCAGCGAAAGGAGTCTCATCCGAAGCTACATCATATGCTCCAGCGAAAGGCAAAGGGAAATTGAAAAAGAATGGAATGCAGCTTACCGAGCAAACCGATGCCTACCCCGGCACCGGGGAGGACACGGGAAGTCCAGGTGAAAGAAACTTGATGCGGTGGTCGTAAAGACTTCACAGGAAGTTTTATAATCCTCTAGGCAGAGTACCTAACCGTTGTAGTGTAGTAAGACAAGACTCGGGGGTTGTTATAGTTCTCTAAGAGGATAGGTTAGGAAGATTCGATCAAGATCTAACAAAGGTCTATGGGGTTGAGCTAAGATTCTTTTTGTATTTTTATTTTATAGAAAGCAGGTAAAATCTTATTTTGAGAGGTTTGGTTTGTTTTATCTAATTAAACTAAATTATAATCTAAACTACTTTGGTGATAACTTATATGGTAAACGAACGTATTTACTTAATCATGCACTACTCTTCAGATTGCTTCTCCTAATCCTGTTGCTTTGTCACACTTGTGATGATCTATGTAAGTATTTCCTAAGTCATGAACGAATTACACGAACCCGCCGTCTACGTAATATTCCGTTAAGGCAACGCACAAGTAAGGCAGTATGAAGACTATTACAAGGCCCCTAAGAGTATATTACATGCAATTGAAATATCTTAAGAGGGATCAACCATATTAGGGGTAAGGTAGTATGAAGACTGTTACCGATGGTATCCTTTCTACACACTCGCGTTTTCTTAGATGTCTATGCCAATTTAATATCTTATGGCTAGTTTTCTAAAGCCTAACACGCACATCCATCACAAGAAGCAACAATAAAAGGATCTACAATCTAAGTTTCATGCAATCATAAGTAAATACTAATGGATCTAGCCTAGCATGTTATAAGAAGATAAAGAACAACATTCAATCAAACAATACATACTCATATTGAAAGATTAAAAGGATAGATGAACTTTACTTAATAAAACATGGATTAAAGACTGTTACAATAGAGTTTTGAGGCCTTAAAGACGAGCTAAAAAGCTGCGAAACTCGAATATAAAAGTTAGGGTTCGTCTCCCAAAAGTTACACACTAAAAACCCTAAAATCGGTTTTTATATATAGGAAAAGCGGTGTGATGGCATCGTGTTGTAATCTTAACGCCGTCATCACGTCGATTCTTCTAGAGCCTTTTTAAGTCGGCTACGTTCTGACGCCATAGCCAAATCTTTGACGCTGTCATCTTGAAAGTCCTGACGCCGTTGCTTAGGATTCGCGACGCCGTCTCCACGCTTTGTATGCACGATTTCTTCAAAGGATTTAGTGTAGAGTCGTAGTCTTGTCCGTTTCTTCTCCAGATGAGCAAAAGTCACGTGTATTTCCTCCAAAAGCTATCCAAGTGCTAAAAACATGAAAACAAACGATTAAGCACATAATCTTGGCATATTTGCATGATTTGGGAGGGTTAAATGACCCCGAAAAAGTATATAAAATGACACCTCATCAAATACCCCTACACTTGGGATTTGCTTGTCCTCAAGCAAATGGGCTTTTCTACCTAGACAATAGCAATATTGGAGGCATTTAACCTACTCTTTAAAAGCAGTTTACGACACAACCTTCTAGACCTCGTAATTAAAAGCACGAAAAGAATATACTAGCACCTCACATAAGTGTTTGGATTCTCTCTTTCACTCAGGTGTATAATGAATTATAACAATTATGAGAAACGGAAAATCAACACTCATTACCTGTCATAGCATATAAATTACCATAGGCTTGGTAAATGATCAAACCTCCACCGCTAGGCGCAAGTATTAGTCATTACTATCAAAGAGGTCTTTTAAAGGGTTGTGATGTGTAGGTGTAAGATAACATTAATGGAAACGGAATTGGATGGGATATATTTGGGGGTGCCTTTTTTTGGTGAATTTGGGGTGAAAGGGTTAGCTAATTATTTATAAGAATACACGCTGATTGGGTTGCTAAGCCAAATACTCGGACAAAGATATACAAACTCTACACAACTCTACATTAATCTCTTTTCTTTTTCTTTTCTATTTTTCTCTTTTTTTCGAACATAATACATCATAACTTGGGGTTTATAACACACCCCTACACTTGAGTTTTAGAACTCATAATTACAATCTAACTAATGACCCGAATAACATGGAGCTTATTGAGCTCTATTGGGGGTAATAAATTACTTCTTCCCCAATTCTTCATAAGATAAATACTATCATGAATCCCAATCGTCCCAAAACAGTATTTACAAGGATAAGGACTTAGCAACCGTGTACTCAAATTATTAACTTGGGTTAACACAATAATGTACTAAAAGCGAGTACATACAAGGTAGGGTAAGGAAATTTGGGTGTAACAATTGGTTCAAGGGTGACAATGCTCTTCATTAATATTCCGGCTTAACCAAAAAATTACGAGAACCGTGAAAAGGATAGGCTCAAAGGGTTTCACTAGGGGAGTCTTGCACTAAAAATGAGTGCGAAGCACGGGTGTGAGATAGTTATATGATCGAGGTGATCATCATAACAAATACAGGTTTTAAAACATGGGTTAATCCTAGTGTCTCTTATCATTTAGAAAATCTTAATTCTGACTATGCGGTCTCGGGATGCATCACAAAAAATAAGTTATAGAATTTAATACACTACTGGTACACTCATATAATTTTAAACCGATACCAATGTTCCAGAAAAGGCGACAAAATCATACATACACATCCGTAACGACGGAACAGACATATACGACTGCATTCGAACCTTAACTCGAACAAGCTAAAGGTAAAATTATCTTGGGTATCGAAAATGGATACCCGAATTCCTATAGATCTAAAGGCCAACCTCACATTTTTGGAGTGGAATTTTGAGGGTTTTTATGCTAGTCATATAAATTCTTAACCATGAGACGCAATTAATACTCGGTTTTCATCGGTATATGTCATAAAAAAAGTTTTAATTTGGGTTAAAATTACCGTCTATGCTATGTTTTGATATATTACCCATCATTATAAGGACAAAGCAAATGGCAGTTGAAGAAATAGTTTCTAAGACTTATTTCCCCCTACACTTAAGTTAAACATTGTTCCCAATGTTCTTTAGAAGTGCCCGTATAACGAAAAGAAAACAAGTAAAAGAAACTAGTACTCCCCTAGTTTGCTCAATAATGGAGAAGAAACATGCGATAACTTATTAAATCGTCCTTCAAGAATCGTCATATGAAACTTCCTAAGAACTTCCAAGCTTCTTCTCATCAAATATAACCTGTAAATCAAAGACAAAGACAACTACACCTGGCGTAATATCGGCGGGACAATGATACATATAACGAAACTTTAGGGTTGACTCTATGAAAGAAATAAAGATAGGATGAAAGTGATGATATAATCATAGGTTTCTGCGGGTTTACAAGAAGATTACAAATTTTAGATGTTGTACAAATTATTTTTTGAAAATAATAAAAAAAATTCAAATTTTTACAAAGCTGGAGACGTGACGCCGTCAAGATAAATCCTTATGCCGTCTCTAGCCACTGTGAAAATTTCTTTTTCGTTTTTCTTGAGAAATTTCCTGCACGCAATTCTATTAGTTATATAATGCGTAAAATATTGCATAAAACCTGATACTAATCATTACAATCATATGACTCGAAATTGACGCGAGTTAATCTAAACAATTTATTTTCAATGTTTGAATTGGTTCTTATAAACCGGATATTTTTCCCTACACTTATTTTATGCAAAATACCTTTGATTGTTAATAAGACGAAGTTAAAAATAAAACAAAACATGATTACAAAATAATTCAAACATAAAAGAATAAACGAGAAAAATTAAAACACAAGACACTCCTAAATGTGGAAAAATAAATATTGGGTTGCCTCCCAAAAAGCGCTTTTCTTTATTATTGAGTCTTGTAGCTAGACTCGAAGTCACACGTCCTTATGTGACTTCGTGTAGGCTCATATGCCCACGGATGAGCCATTCTTTCATACTTCATCCACTTGGTATTCAGGACCTAGGTTCAACAATTCTTGTACATAAATTTGTTCTTCTCGTAACCATTCCTAAATTCGTTAGTTAAATCTCTCTGACTTGGCACAAGGATGGGTGGGATCTTACTCCACGATACGTGCCCCCAACTTTTAAACCTAGGTATCGTGCGGGGCATTTGGAATGTGTAGTTGTCAAAGATTCTAGTGAAAGACATTAATCCCATAACACAATCATATTCAAGTTTAGTGACTTTTCTAAAGGTTTTGTCCATCACGACTTTAGCCATATCTCTTAGGATAAACTCTCCTATGTCTTCTAATATCACAAAATCCGTGATGTAAGTGAAGCTTCCTACAAACACATAGACATCCCTAACAATGGCAACTAAATTCTTCCATGTACTTTCTAATCCTTCTACCACTATAGTATTGTAGGCCTTACGTATAATAATGTTCATTGGCAAAAAAGGTCAAAGTAGGTGACAAACTTTCTAAAGCCAATCATACATTAGAATGCCAAGTCATCCCCATCTAAACTATTAATTGCCCTTTGGCGGCATAACTGTCCTGCATTACCATATTCTTCTAGCTTATTTAGGACTTCACCATCATCAGAATCGTCATCCAAGTCTAGAAAAGGAGAAACAAGTGGTGTATCTACTGATTCGTCATCGGGATCAAGGTCATCCATATCAATTTCATTAGGTGGTTGCGTGAAAACATTAAGAATTTGGTCAATGTTCTCTAGGCGAGAATCGATATAGGTCGAGATTTCCTGTAGCTCGTTGAGTTCTTGAACAGCCTTTGCGCGAAGCGCAGTTGGCAAGACAGGTGGGTTATTGGTTAGTGGTGGATTCGCGTTCTCCATAGCGAAGAGCAGAATAGTCAATGATAATTTACGAACGAAGGCACAAAGAGAAGATAGACTATGAGAAAGCTAATATACTGAAAATAAAATCTCATTTAAAAGGATTCAAGCGAGTAGGCCTAAGTTTAACAATGATCGAAACCTAACTATTCCCCAAATAGTGGCGCCAAAAACTTGATGCAGTGGTCGTAAAGACTTCACAGGAAGTTTTACAATCCCCTAGGCAAAGTACCTAACCGTTGTAGTGTAGTAAGGCAAGACTCAGGGGTTGTTATCGTTCTCTAAGGGAATAGGTTGGGAAGGTTCGATCAAGATCTAACAAAGCTCTATGGGGTTGAGCGAAGATTCTTTTTGTATTTTTATTTTATAGAAAGCAGGTAAAATCATGGTTTGAGAGGTTTGGTTTGTTTTATCTAATTAAACTAAATTATAATCTAAACTACTTTGGTGATAACTTATATGGTAAACGAACGTATTTACTTAATCATGCACTACTCCTCAGATTGCTTCTCTTAATCCTGTTGCTTTGTCACACTTGTGATGATCTATGTAAGTATTTCCTAAATCATGAATGAATTACACGAACCCGCTGTCTACATAATATTCCGTTAAGGCAACGCACAAGTAAGGTAGTATGAAGACTATTACAAGGCCCCTAAGAGTATATTACATGCAATTAAAATATCTTAAGAGGGATCAACCATATTAGGGGTAAGGTAGTATGAAGACTATTACCGATGGTATCATTTTTACACATTCACGTTTCCCTAGACGTCTATGCCAAATTAATATCTTATGGCTAGTTTTCTAAAGGCAAACGCGCACATCCATCATAAGAAGCAACATTAAAAGGATCTACAATTCAAGTTTCATGCAATCATAAGTAAATACTAATAGATCTAGCCTAGCATGCTATAAGAAGATAAAGAACAACATTCAATCAAACAATACTTACTCATATTGAAATATTAAAAGGATAGATGAACTTTACTTGAGTAAAATATGGATTAAAGACTGTTACAATAGGGTTTTGAGGCCCTAAAGATGGCCTAAAAAGCTGCCAAACTCGAATATAAAAGTTAGGGTTTGTCTCCCAAAAGTTACACACTAAAAACCCTAAAATCGGTTTTATATATATAGGAAAAGCGGTGTGACGGCGTCGTGTTGTAATCCTAACGCTGTCACCACGTCAATTCTTCTAGAGCCTTTTTAAGTCGGCTACGTTCTGATGCCGTCGCCAAATATCTGACGCCCTCATCTTGAAAGTCCAAACGTCGTCGCTTAGGATTCGTGAAGCCGTCTCCATGCTCTGTATGTACGATTTCTTCAAAGGATTTAGTATAGACTCGTAGTCTTGTCCATTTCTTCTCTAAATAAGCCCAAGTCACATATATTTCCTCCAAAAGCTATTCGAGTGCTAAAAACATGAAAACAAACGATTAAGCACATAATCTAGGCATATTTGCAAAAAGTGTATAAAATGACACCTCATCAAAACTAAAGTCCAACACTGATGAAGACGATCTATCCCAACCTTGGTTGTTTGAAGAAACGGATCCATTTACTCCTTGGATTTGTAATATGCATGCCAAGCAATGTCAAGATATATGACGAGTCAGGACACCTAAAAGATCATTTGAAGAACTTCCAGACCACTGCTAAGGTAGAATGTTGGGCTATGTTGACATGGTGTCACTTGTTCAACTCTACCCTTATGGGGGGCTCTAGGCTGTGGTTTGACGAACTCCCATTGGAGGGCATAGATAGCTTTGTGGAACTACGGAAGGCATTCCTTGAAAATTTCTTACAACAGAAGAAGTACATCAAAGATCTCGTAAAGATTCATCACATAAAGAAAAAGGGAAGGAGAATCAACCAAATCGTTTATCGAACGCTTCAAAGCCGAAAACCTGCATGTGAAGGGAGCTCCGAAATGTCTTAGAATATCTGGATTCATGCATGGCATCACTAATCCGAACCTAATAAAGAGATTGAATGATAACATTCCAATGTGCGTGGATGAAATGATGAGTGTAACTACAGCGTTCCTTATAGGAGAGGTAGCTGTAGCAAATCAATCCAAGAAGAAAGGTCCCCCATCATGGAAACATAATGAAGCTGTGAGCAAACCAAACTTTGATAGAAAGGCAGACTTCAAGAACCCACAAAGGACTGAAAGAAGGCATGACATATTTACGCCACTCATTAAGGCCCCAAAGGAAATTTTGGCGATGGACACCATGAAGTTCAAAGCTCATCCTCCCATGTCCAGCTCTGCAAAAAACCAAAACAAGAATAAGTTATGTGAATTCCATGGAGATAAGGGTCATAATACGGATGACTGCATCCATCTGAAGAATCAAATCGAAGAAGCCATGAAATGCGTACAACTGTCTCATTTTATCAAAGAACTGAAAAAGGGAAATACCAAAGGAGATCACCCTAAAGCAACGAAAAAGGTGAAGCTTTTGGAAAAGGAAACCTCCAGCCATATTTATGGTACAACCATAGCTGCGAATAACAAGGCAAAAAACCACTCAGAGTTTCTCTCTAAACCCAGAAATCTTATGTACGGGCAAGATCATCCCATTATGATCGAAGCGGAAATAGGAGGCCATCTAATACATTTCATGTATATAGATAGAGGTTTCGATTCAGAGGTCTTGTATGTGCACTGCTTCAATTGACTACGGCCTGAGGTCAAAAGTCGAATGATCCCCGTTACTACCCCACTTTTGGGATTCAACGGAGAAATCTCCTGGCCGCTAGGGCGGATATCACTACAAGTATCATTGGGAGATAAGGAACACTCGACGAGTGCCTGGATAAATTTCATGGTAGTATAGTCACCTTCCCCATATAATGGTATAATAGGAAGAATAGGGATAAGAAAAATTCAAGTTGTTCCATCCACGACTCACGACATGATCAAGTTCCCCGTGCCGAAAGGAGTTGTCACCTTACAAAGCAGTAGGGTCGCACCACTGGAATGCAAGATGGTCACAGAACCCACAATTGAACCTATCCCGGGAGCCCTAGTGGCAAAGGGAATTAGGTGGCAATTTATCCAGAATACCCAGACCAAACGATTACTAGGCGAAAGCCTAACTAAAAAAGGAAGAATGGAGTTATGTGACCTACTCAGAAAAAATATAGATGTTTTTTCCTGGAAACCCGTAAACATGACTAGAGTCCCAAGGTCCATAGTGAAACATCATTTAGACATCCGCGAAGGATGCTTTCCGATAAGGAAGAAGAAAAAAGGCCAAGCCTCAAACAAAAACAAAGTTATCAATGAAGAGGTCTCTAAGCTTGTAGGAGCAGATATCATGAGGGAAGTACACTACCATAGTTGGCTCTCAAACCCGGTGCTAATAAAAAAGCATGGAAATAGTTAGAGAATGTGTGTAGACTTCACCGGCCTAAACAAGTCATGTCCAAAGGACTGTTACCCTCTCCCGGAGATGGGCTGGAAAGTCAAGTCCCTCTGCGGATACCCTTTCAAGTGTTTCCTAGACGCTTATAAAGGATACCATCAAATACATATGGCGGAAGAGGATGAGGAAAAATAACTTTCCACACTAGCCAAGGGGTATACTGCTATATAAAAATGTCGTTTGGCCTGAAAACGTCGAAGCAACGTACCAACAGCTGGTAGACAAAGCATTTGAAAAGACGATCGACAGGAACTTAGAGGTATATGTTGATGACTTGGTCATAGAAAGTCACATGAAACAAGAGATCCTGAGAGGAGACCTTATGGACTTTGAGAAATATAAACATGAAACTAAACCCTAAGAAATGCACCTTCGATGCAGAAGAAGGAATTTTCCTAGGCCATGTCGTAAGCACGAAAGGAATCAAAGCATGCCCGGAAAAGGCAAAAGTAGTCATGAAGCTCTAGTCACCAAGAACATTAAAGGAGGTGATGTGTTTACTATACCCTAACTAGATTAACATAAAGCGAAAACAACAATTAATCTAGGGCAAGAAGGAAACTAAACCTAAAGGATCTTAACCTAATAAATAAAAGCAACTTAAAAAAAATATGTAAATAAATAAGAAAATACTAACCTTTGAGAAAATTGGATTTCTCACACACAAACCACCTTGGTCGAACTTGGAGGCAAGTACTCAAACGAGAATACCTCTAATAGCTCACACCCACGAACCAAAGAGAAAAGGAATTTGAACTCCTAAGGTCTCGTTACACGAGTTGACTCTTACAAGGAGTAGGAATGAGAAAGAGAAAATGAGCAAATAAAGCCTTGGCATGCCCCTTTATTTATATGGAGAGGAAGGGACTTGGAATATCTCTTTGGAGGGATGTGGGATTCTCCCAAAAAATGTCCCATGGGTCCCTTATGGGTCTTCCTGGCCTGTTCAACTTAATACACCTTGAATTAATTCATATTCAGCTCATGCTTCTTTATAATTAGTTTCTAATTAATTTACCAACGATTAATAAATTAATAAAGCAATTAATTATACATATAATATTAATTATAATTAATATTATCTCTCCTTTATTATTTATCTTAACGGTTCACTGAGGGCAACCCAAAAAGGACTCTACTTTTGATGACAGTCTTACCAATTAGTTATGAACTTGGACATACAATCCAACAGTTTTATTCAAACAACTTGTTTCCTGCATGTTTTACAACAAAATTAGTCACAGATTGCATATTTGCAAAGAATTTCACAGTGAGAATAACATTAGAAATAACTAGATCACCAAATTGCATACTGATGATTTGATTCATTTGCGTAGCAATCTGTATAATCGCATCAAATTGCTTTGCAATTTATATGATCGCATCAGATGACTAAAAAACAAGCTCAGAAACTTAAAAAGAATAGCTGTGAGATTAAGTTCTATAAACAACATCCTACCCACAACATTTGTTAAATACGCACAGTTATGTTTATTGTTACTGTGAAATTCTATTTTACGAATGGGTTGACTAATTTTGTTATTATCATTGTTATTATACTAGTTTTAATGCCCGTGCATGCACGGGGTTTAAACATTATGTTTTTAAAAAAATATATATATAATTTTTATTTT
>BQNB010037628.1:0-49312 GCA_026074375.1 Tanacetum coccineum
CACCAAGAGTTTGGCACCACGACTCCCTGTGCTCTTATAGTGTTGACAGGATAGGATAATTTTATCCATGAAAACGAGTAAATATCCTTCACGGTGGATCTTTACGTGCATTTATTCTTGATGTTGTTCTTACGAGGCGAGACTGTAAGTTCGATGATAATTTTACGGTAAGCCGTAATTCGACAGTTTGTGACTTGTAAAACAATTTCCAGTAAAATATGGTTGCAAATGCGCTCTGCCTCCGATGACCTAGCCGGCCAAACACGTTTCCATCGTTGCCTTTCAAGCGATCCCTCACCTTGGGCCTTTCCGACGGGTTATGGTACCTTGCAGACAAGGTCTCCGCACTTGAGTTTTGAGAGCCCTTTTGTATTCTTCGACTTCTCTTAGTATTATCCCCAAAGTCCAGCCTAGTATGGACTTCTTTTCGCTTGTCACGGCGAATCTTATCCATAATAACCAGCAAGGTATCCTCGTAATGTTCCTCACAGAAGTCTAGGATGTTCACCCTAGGTGCGATATTCGTTTTCTTCGGGGTCTTTTCTTTGGTTGCAGTTTTTGTGACAGAGGTCACAATGGGGGTTGTGTTAGCCATTGCGCTCATTTTTATGAGAGTAATTCCTAGTGTCGGGTCCCACGGATGGCGCCAACTTGTTGATACAAAAGTTAGGTCGGGTCTTGTTTAACCCGAATAGGTGGCTATTCGAGTATGTAATGCCTTATTCTTGTATCAAGTGAACTTGTTTGAAGGACCCTGCACAAGGAATAAAACATTGTTAATCTTATCGTGAGAGCGTATCTCACGATTGGACTCTGGCGTGAGAGTAAGTATATAGCTTTTGGGGAGTAATCGAATGTAATTAGGGTTTTTACCAGATACATGTATTGATGACAATTGCCTTCATTTTATAGGCTAAATAATCCTTAGGGTTTCCATAACTTTCGGCCCAAGACACGGGTGATATCGTAAGGATTCAGATGTATCTTAACTAAATTAAATAAGTAAAGCATATCTCTTATTTAATTAGGTTATCCCTTTTTTTAAAGATACCTTGTGAAGATACCGCGGCCACGGACAGCGTGCCGGTAGTCGCGACCCGTAGGTCCAGGAGGCCGTGACCGCGATGTGTGGGTCGGAGGCTCATTATCAGCTACCAAGCCCATAATAGTATGAATGGGTCGGGCCGGTCCATACTATACGTCATCAATACTGCACTTACTTACACATTTATTACTCACGCCAATACATTTTTTTCATTTAAGAAATTTTCTCTTTATAATAAGCAAAGGTTGTAATGGTTAATTTATATTTAAATTATAATTATTTTGTGTTTTTTTCGGTTTTAAATATATATAAAACAACTATTTGGATATATGTAAAGAACTTTTGTTTTTATTTTGTGTTTTGAGAAAGATATATACCAATTGTTAAAGTTTTATTAAGAATATATATATAATTTTAGCCTATGGGTGCCTACCGGTGATTATGTTTATATTAATTGCGGTTAAACACGATAGAATGTATTATAATTTGATAAATAAAAAATGTGGTTGCTTCATTTAGATGAAGAACTGTGTTCAAATACTTGATTAAGTCAATGAAAATAATAATGCATTAGGTATCACTTGAAATCAATCCTTACTATATTATATCGTCGTGTAACATGCGATCAACTTTGATTTTTTGATATCTTTTGGTAACATGTGTTCAAATAAGATCATTTGTCACGTGGCTTCCAATGATACTCCATCTATTTAGCATTCAATGATATTTCAATAATTCAAAGATTTCATATAGATTAGCAATATTAATAATTTAATCATGGTTGTGAAACATAACGGGTTTCGTCCCTGTGGGAAGAGGATTCATAACGATTTTGGTCCCCATGACCCATAACGGATTTGGTCCATATAGGGACCAAACCCGTTATGTTTCACAACCATGGGGACCATTTTCGTTACAAAAAAGTTTGTGAGACCATTTTCGTTAAATCCGGACGACCACATGGACCATTTATGCAATTAACTTTTTATTTAATGATACATTGATTGATACTGCATATACCATCATGTAAATTTTTGGATCGTTACTTAACTCATAAGCCAAAACCTGTTACTGAATGATTTTAGGGTCTGTTTGGAGTATAAGTGGAGTTGGATTAAGATTTGAATTTAGTATAAGTTTTGGATTTGAGATGGGCTTAAGAGAGAGAAATTATGTTTATTATATATGGTTGGATTAAAAAATGATACTCCCTCGTCCTTAAATAAGTTTCCACTATTGACTTTTAGAGTCTTTTTCCTTCAACTTTTACTTTAAATTATTTTATTTATATTATATAATACTTAATGAAAACTATATCAATGAAAATACATTTAAAACTAATCTATTCATATATTTTTTTATCAAGTATTATATAACACAAAAAGAAATAATTAATGTCAAAGTTATAAAAGAATAACTTCAAAAGTCAATAATAGACACTTATATAGAGAAAGGGGGGAGGGGGGTACATTATTTTTAGTAAAAAAATAAGAGTGGTATTCATAAATCGTCCCTGTAATTTGTCGAGTTTAGCGAAATTGATCCCTCAAAACTATTTTTAACGGATCATCTCCTTATGGTTCTGACCCGTATCAGGTTTGGTCCCTTGACTGCTAACTCCATTACGTTGACCCTTAATTGCTGATTTAAATGGTGGAAATGGTGTAAATACCCTTATAAGTGTTTCATAAATAGTCTCTATGGTTTGCTTCATTAATTTTTTCTAAATTTTTTATTTTTACGTTTTTTAATTTTTAATTATGGTTTTATTTCTTTTTAATTTTTAACTATTTATGCGTTTATTTACCGTATTTTTTACATTTTTGTACGTTTGGTACGTTTTTGAACGTTTTCGTACGATTTCATCTGTTTGTATCCTTTTCTGAACAATTTACACGTTTTCATCCGTTTTTGTACCTTTCCGTACGTTTTTTTACGGTTTTCCGAGTTTTTGAACTTATTTGTACGTTTTCTTCCGTTTTTATACGTTTTTCGTCCGTTTTTGTACGTTTGCTTATGCTTTTTTACAGATTTTTATACGTTTTGTTCGTTTTCATACGCTTTCATCCGTTTTTATTAGTTTTTAGACATGCAAAAACTTAGAAAAACACTAGAAAACGTATAAGTAAAATCGGTTCAAATATAAGTAAAACGTTAAAAAAAATGTATAATTAAAATTGGTTCAAGTTTAAATAAACCGTAAAAAAAACTTATAAAAATGTACATACAAAAAGCGTTAAAAAGTATAAAAAAAATGTATAAGAAAACATACATAAAAATGTATAAATAAAATATTAAAAAGATGTTAAAAACGTATAAATAAAACGTTGAAAAAAGCATATAAAAAAAATTAATAATAAAAAAAAACTAACGAATGGATTAAATCCGTAATATCTAACAAACCATATGGACCATTTAAGAAACACCTATGAGGTTAGTTTGGTCATTTCAGTATTTCAAACGGTCGAAATAACAGAAAAATTGGTCAAGGGACCAAACCCGATACGGGTCAGTACCACAGGGAGAGGATCCGTTAAAAATAGTTTCGAAAGACAAATTTCGTTAAACCCGACAAACCATAAGGACGATTTATGCAATTAACTCAAAAAATAAATTATAAAAAATATAATAGTTAATCATGTGGTTCGAAACAAAAACAAAATAAAAAATTATTTTCATTGGTCGGATTTGTCAAAACTCACTATTATACTCTGGGCTCAAAATTGGGGATCACGCCTAGTGTTAGTAAAATATTCAAGCAATCACACAATTAATTTGTCAAATCTTTCATTCTAAACCAATATAAACCCATATACCAAACGGACCCTTAAAGTTTTGGGTATGTATCCTCTAGCATGTTTCATAAATTTTTATACACATTTATTTATAATCGAATTATCATTGATTTTATAATTGTTTTGTGGAGGGTTGTGTGAACTTTTGATATTTTTTCTGGTTAAAGTTGTAATTATAGGTGATGAAGAGATAAAAAAAGGAAAAGAATCCTCTAATGTTCAAAATCAACATGATAGGTCATGTTGAGGTGGTTGTGAGTGGGAAAAAAAAAGTGGGTCATCATTGTGGAAAAGTTAATATTATTTTAAGTCAAAGCCTTACTCACAACATCCTTAACATGACCTATCATGTTGATTTTCAACATTAGAGGATCTTTTTCCATAAAAAAAAGTGCTTAGGAATGATAAGTGATCAAAATATGAGCGAGGAGGGATTACGGAAAATTAGGGACACGAAAATAAGAAAATCTGGAAAACATCCTAATCATGTCGCGATGTTTTGATGTTTTCTATTGCATCACAATACACCAAATAGAAACACAACACAACCAAGGTTCTATATGTCCCTGTTGCGACATGGAAAGGCCAGAAAATACCCCGATCACGACGCAACGAATCTATCATGTTATGAACCGACTTAAAACCTATGTTTTGTAGGGATGACAACGGGCGAGAAAAAACCCATAACCCATGGGTACCCGCACGTAAATGAGTGGGTAATCCTGTTATTTTTCACCCGCGGGTGGATTGTGGGTGAGAATTTTTACCCATCGGTAGATAGCGGGTGGGTGACGGGTAATGCGTACCCATCATGGGTGTACCCATTTAATAAACCCACGAGCGTACCCGCCTAAATACCCACGGGTGTACCCCTAAACCCATTTGTGTTAAAATAAAATTTATTATACTACTTAAATATTTGTGAGGTTGTTCGTATATATTTAATAACTACCAAGATATCTAGACTACACAGTAAATTAATAGTTTTTTTTTAGTTACAAGACTAAATGATGAATATGAAAGATCAAACGTTTAAATGTATGTGATTTGTGTAATGATAATTAATTTTTCTAGTTAGACATGACATTATGTATTTTGTGAACTTGGTATTTAGAAAATTGATATGATGTCTTATTACCTAGTTTCATAGTTAGTTTACATATCATGGTTTTATGATTTTGTTCCATTTCACAAACCCATGGGCAATGGGTACCCACGGGCATGGGTATGGGTAAAAAGTTGTACCCATTGGTGGGTGATGGGTGGGTGACGGGTGAGAAAAAAATCTTGGGTTCGGGTGATGGGCTTGATGAACCCATACCCATTACCCACGGGTGTCATCCCTAATGTTTTGGGCCAGCCTGAGCGCCTATTTCACCAATATAAATTGTTACGTCTGAAGTGTAAAGAGGAGGACGGATCAAACGAGTGTCGGTTGCGCCAACATAGCACAAAGACTTCGTGATGGGTTAAGATAACTATCGAAGTTTATAATATTTTATTATTGGGCAAATGACACAAAAAGGTATCCTACTTAAAGATCATTTTCATCAAGGTATTAATCTTTTTTCTTGCATAAAAAAGCATTCAACTTATTTTTTTGGCCAGTTTGGGTATTTTTGTTAATTATTTAACGATAATTAGTTAAGTTTTACATTTCAAGTCCATCGGCCGCTAACACCATCCATACTCACCACCGTCGCAAACCACCAGCCGCACCCACCACCGCCGCCACAAACCACCAACCCACCATCATCGCCACCACCAACCCCACCCACACACCAATACCACCACCAACCACCACCACCACCACGTTTATAACATATGATACAAATGAAACCTACATCAAAGCCAAGATATGTGTGCGCATATCCTGATCCGATTTTTGACATAATGTTTGTAGCTTATATAGTAAAAAAACTGTTGTCGAAATTTAATAGGCAAACCGAAAATCTAATTTTTTTTTTAATTATGGTATATACCTCCACAAATCCACTATATGAAAAGTTTTTATGTTTAAAGTATATAGGATGTGAAAGTAAAAAAAAGATTTAGCCACTTAAGGTAATTCATATTTTGTTAATACGATCTTTAACCTCATATATCTAAATGAAACGATGGATTATCTTTTATGTTTATGTATGAAACGTAAGAGTTTAGACAATGATATAGTACCCCGTCTTTTGTCAAAATGACAAAGCGATCATTAACGACCCGTGGTGGCGGTGGTGGTTGTGTTGGTATTGGTGGGTGGGGTTGGTGGGGCGACGATGGTCAGTGGTGATGGTGGGTTGGTGGTTTGTGGCGACGGTGGTGGGTGCGGCTGGTGGTTTGGGACGGTGGTGGGTACGGCTGGTGTTAGCGGCCGATAGACTTGAAATGTAAAACTTAACGGATTATCATTAAATAATTAACGAAAATACCCAAATTGGCCAAAAAGATAAGTTGGGTGCCTTTTTACGCAAGAAAAAAAGTTCTATAACTTGATTGAAAATGACCTTTAAGTATGATCCATTTTTGTGCCATTTACCCTTTATTATAATGTTTAGGATATGTGTTGACGTCGTGTTAGGATAAGTCTTTTAGTTTATGTGGGATATCTTATAAACTAGTAATTAATCTTTGACAATCAATGAAAGTGTATTAGGTTTTTGGTCAATTATTCTCTCGATCTCTTCTTTATTTCTTACGGAGATTGCACACGCTATAAGTGATGCTATACCATTACAAGTAGGTTGTATCAATTGGTGCTTTTATTGCTATGGATGAACAAGCGATCCGTTTGCTTTTAAAAAAACAGTCTGATGCGTTCACGACTCAAATTGATGCCCTAAACAAAGAGTTGCAGACTGCGATAGATGCGATTGGACGTCCTAAAATTTAATGGAGCCGATCCTGAAAGCTGGATATTCGCCATTACCGAATACTTCGAGCTCCTTGATACACCGGCAACACAGGGATTAAAGGTTGGTGGTTTCAACCTGGAGGGGGCGCTGTGGAATGGTTTCGTTAGATGACACGAAACACGTTGGTCACCAGCTGGGACAGATTTTTGGAGAATGTCATAAATCGTTTTGGTCTTTATAAGTATGATGATCCTCAAAGAGCTCTATCTAAGCTCTTGCGAACATGGACGGTGGCTGAATATCAAAGTGGGTTTGAGAAACTCAAGAAAACCTACTCATTTCGTTTTATATCTATGGCCTTAAACTGGCGTTATAACAGGAACTCCTAGTTGCAAAACCTACGATGTTGGGCGAAGCTTTTTCATTGGCACGCATTACCGAGGCATGTTTGAAAGACCAGTGGTCACCACGGCTGTCAAATCAAATGACATCGTCACCGGGGTAATTGCTGAAAAACAATCGGCTCCACATTTTTCTACTACTCGACATGATTTAGGAAAACCACCATTATTACCAACACCCACTCAATCTACCGCCAACACTAACACTAAGCCGTTTGCCATCAAATGGATTTCACGAGCTGAACGTCAAGAGTGTCTTAACAAAGGGTTATGTTTTAATTGCGATAACAAGTAGATGGGGGGGGGTCATAAGTGTCCCGCTAAGTTCTTATTGCTTATGTCGAGAGAGGATGACGACGTGAGCAATTCAAAAGCGGGGATATCTCATCCTCAATTCATTGATATGACATGACAGCCCTAGATCTGTCCAACTATGGGGTAGGATTAGAACCGGCAATGTTCATGTGCTCATTGATAATGGGGGCACCCATAATTTCGTTCAACCGATTAAGACAACAAAACCATTTAAGGCTTTTATTGGTAGCGCAAAAATCTTATTGTGTGAGAGTATATGTTCTCAAGTCGCATGTAATATCCAAGGTTTGTCGATGGAATTTGATTTGTACGTATTGTCAATGAATGACTCGACATGGTGTTAAGTATCCAATGGCTTTAGAAGTTGGGGAAGGTTATGCATGATTATGCGTAACAAACAATGGAGTTCACTCTTGTTAATAAGAAGTATACGTTACAGGGAGATGAGTCACTACGCTTGAAGCACGTCAGCCTACATTGAATGTAGGCATTATTGTAGACGAAAGATATCTATGGGGTGTATGAACTTCACAATCTATCGTCGTAGGAGGACACGTTTGGTACAGAACAATCAACATCGGCATTGGGGCATACCGAGATTGACGAACTTTTCGTGCACTTTGATACACTTTTTTAGGTACCCGTAATTTTACCTCTACATTGTTCGATTGATCATCGCATTCATTTATATACTAATACCAAACCTGTAAAGGTACGGCCATACCGTTATCCTCATTACCAAAAATGGGAAAGAGAGAAATTGGTGAACGAGATGTTGAGTCAAGGTGTTATCCGTTTCAGTCATAGCCCTTTCTCTTCACCTGTGTTGTTAGTTAAAAAAAGATGGAAGTTATCATTTTTATGTTGATTGTTGGGCATTAAATGCAGTAACGGTAAAAGATAAATTTTTAATTTCTACGACTGATGAGATGTTTGACGAACTAGGCGGTGCTAGCATCTTTACTAAGCTTGATTTGCGGGCCGGGTACCACCAAATTCGAGTGCATGAACGAGGTACTCATGATGCTCATTATGAGTTCCTGGTCATGCCATTCGGGCACACCAATGCTCTGTCTGTTAGGTCTTGTTTATCTTGAATCATACATAATCAACCATGGAAACTTGTAGAGAATAGTAGAGGAGGGCAAGTATTCAAATTTCAAATCTTATTAAAATGGAGGGAAAAGGAAAAGTTTATTATAAGGAATCACCTTTTAATGATGATTAGAAGGGGTATTTATAGGAGAAGGAAGGAGGCTTCTCTTCCTTTATTTTTCACTTCTAGTCCCTATTCTTTGGCAATTATGCTATTTCTTACTTTTAGCATAATATACCTTATTACAAACTACTTTATTCTAAACAAAACAAAGACTAATAACTAAATATAATTAAACCACATAATCGATACTTTTTATAAACCTAACAATCTCCCCCTAAGGGTCGATTATTCTGGTTTTCCCTTCGTGGTCCAAGTGGTCTTCCATTTACATACATCTCCCATCTTCTCATATGGTTGTAATACTTCAATCTCTTCTTCAAACAACTTTAGATACTCAACCTCATCATGAATCGGAGTTCTTCTTTGTACATAAGCCATACTAACAGCATATTGTAACTCTTTAAACCTTTAAAGTACTCAATTAGTGTTGCATCACAAAACTTATGTATTTCAGAATGTCTCATCACCCTCTTTTCTTTCTTGCTATTCTTGTATATGATCCATGGACCTGGCTCATAGGATGAGGAGAACTTTTTGTGCTTTTCAACTCCTGGGAAGGATATTATTTGGTGCTTGAGATTAACTTGTCCTGTTTGATAACTTTAATTCCAAGTTGGAAATCATGGCAGCTTCTTTTTCCCATATCGACTGGAACTTCTATGGAATACTGATAAAAGAACCATAGCAACCCTTTTCAGCATAGTCAGAACCTTGTTTCCATCATAATAAGCAAATACATGTCCTCAATATAATTCTTATTGAGATTCTTGTAATCAGGCTCGATAATCGACACAATGCACTCATTAGCTCTTCTTGCAACTATCTCTGTGATAAACTTGTGTTCATGACCCAATTCCCAGTATGTCTTGATAACTTGAATGATCTTTGAGTTCGAATAAATCACTTCCTTTGGTTTTCCAGCTTTTTTGTTTTTTTTTTTTCCTTTTTTCCCCCCTTTTTTGTTTCCTTATGTTGATAGACTTTGGCATAGATTCTTCTAATGTTCCCCAACCACCAATCGACTAAGGATTAAATTTCTTAACACACTTATTCACCCATCTGGAAGGAATGTGATTGTCAATTGCTTTTAGAATTTGTGAGGAGATTTCAGCCTGTATATTCCCACGCTCTTGTAAAATTGCTTTAGCAATCATCCGTTCCATCTCCTCTTTTGTCTTTTGTCTTTCCAGAATCAGCCCTTCCGCAACATACACTAGAACTTGATCTCGAACCTGCTCAGGAACTTGCTTTTTAACTTGCTCCTTAATATGTGTATCTACCATAATAGGTAGTGATTCAACCATTACTTCTTGGAGATGATCAACAAGAGTATTAAATGACTTCCTTGACAGAAACCTTGCTTTCAGATGTTCAAACAAATATATATAACGTCCCTGTAACTCCTGAAAGAAATTCTTGTATCGTTTGAAACGAGCAGGTTTGGCTTTGAATAATGATAGAAGTCGGTTGGTATGAGATAACTTGGTGCTGGATGATCTTGATGATGGTGTAATTTTAGTAACCGTTTCCGTCAATTCCTAGAGTTTCTCAGTATCCGAAGATACGAGATCAGTATGAATCCTAAGAGATCTAATTGGTGTGAGAAATGGTGTACTCGAGCGTGCGCGATCGCGCGAGCGACACAATCTCTTACTTTTCTTCCCTTCGCTTTAAAACATGACACCTCATTCCCTTATTTCTTCGCACTCGTCATTAACATTCACAGGTATGACAACATTAATAAGTTTCACCTCTTCATCATTAGTGATCTCCACCTCCGGACTTTCCTTATCACTCATGGATCTTAGCCTAAGTTGTCGGGAATATTGGTTCCTCATTCCTAATGGTAAACTATCATCAATAACATTCTCTGATCCTTCCATCATCTTTTCAATCTCTTCAGACGCCAAGTGCTTGTTGACCAGTTCCACATTTTCTCTAGCTTCTTGCTCTTCTCGACTTTTGTGCTCAGCAAGACTTACTTGTAATGTATCTTGTAAAATCATTTCATCTGCTTTATCAACAGTTGGCACTGGAGCTGGTGGAGTTAGACGTGTAGATCTCCTTTCAGGAAGACGAAAATGAATCACAGTAGACCGTTTTGGAGCACTTGACTCTATTGCATCCATTTTATGGTTAGGTGACCGCTATTGCGCTAGGTTCCTATTGGCGTTCCATGGGTAGACGTATAGGCGGGTTGTGACTGAGTCAGAGGAACATCTAACCCAAACAATGCTCCGTGTGCTTCATCTCTTCAGTGATCATCCAATCTAGAATTTGCATGCCAACTTTATCTTTGTGTCTCCCTAAATTAAATATATTTTTCATTATTTCATCATCTTGCATATTGTGATACATGTCTCGAGCACGTCTTAAATTCAGGAGCTGAAAACAATTCAGTAATACTAATGATGCGAGCGAGATTGTAAATCTTAGATAAGGAATCAAAGATGTTGGATGATGAAGAGAATAGTAAAGTCCTTCCCATAGCAGCTCCGCATAATCCACATGAATGTTATTGACAAAGCAATACATCATTTGCATTATCTGCAACGTTGATTGTTCCCATCCAGTGACACGTGTTGTCAAGCATTTGGAAAATATCTTGCATAACGTTTGTCATGGCTGTAGAAGACCAGTTGTCTTAAAGATTGATGATGTCTTCAGCTCCATTGTAAAGCCCAATTGTTGTTTATAGAATGGAACCATGTCAGAAAATGATGGTGGTGGCATGAATTAATTATGATTGTTGTCATTTGCTTGTGGTAGATGAAAGATTGTTCTGAAGTCATCCAGATGTAAGAGAAAGTTCTTGCTTGTTCCAGCATAAACTTAGCCTATACTCTGAACATCTTCTTCAAAGTATGCCAAACTGCCATATAAATCCATGGGTAAACGATGGAATAAGCTGCAATGCTGAATCGTAATGGATATTCCCCCCCCTTTTGGATGATGTTCATCAAATTTTGCTTTCCGGTGGCAATTTCACATGTACCAAGATCAACTTTCTTGTTAGCATCCATAAGATCATATCTATTGTTTGGAGGACACAGTTCATCTGGATGAACCTCAGCTGCATGTTGTTGTTGTGCCATGATGATTACTGAATGAATAAAATTGAGATGTTAGATAACAAACAATTCTTTTGACATTTTTGTCTTTTTCCACTCTGTTTATTTTTTTTATAAAAAATATGACAAATCTTTTTGGGATTTTGAATTTTTCAATTTTTTTTCTTTTGTTTTTGAAAAATTTATTTACATGTTTTTGATGTATGATCTTTTCAAGAAGATAACTTTGTCAGGCTTTCCAACTGAGTTGGAGTCATACATCTCATACCAATGCGATGAACCAGATACTCAAAGCGTTCTTTTGGAAGCGCTTTAGTAAATAGATCCGCAAGTTGGTATTCTGTCCCGACAAAGTAAATTTCCACAGTACCCTTCTCAACATGTTCTTTAATAAAATGATACCGGATGTCAATATGCTTAGTCTTAGAGTGCTGGACCGGATTGCACGAGATAGCAATGGCACTCTTGGAGTCACAGTACATCGGAATCCGATTGTACTTGTATCCATAGTCAAGCAGTTGAGTACGCATCCAAATAACTTGTGCACAACATGCAGACAAGGAAACATATTCAGCCTCAGCAGTAGACATCGCAGTACAATCTTGTTTCTTTGAACTCCAACTCACGAGCTTTCCACCTAGAAATTGCAATCCTCCTGATGTACTTTTACAATCATCTTTACATCCTGCATGGTCCGCATCTGAATATGCAATTAGTTCAAATCCGGAATCCTTCGGATACCATAGTCCCATGTTATAGGATCTCTAGGTACCCGAAAGTCCGTTTAAACCTCTTTAGGGTTTTTGACCGTAAAGGACGTGTCTTTGATAACGAGCACATACAAAAGTAGCAAAAGCAATGTCTGGACGACTGGCTGTTAGATACATAAGCCCTCCTATCATACGACGATAAGTCGTTTGATCAGTAGGAGTGCCTTGTAAATCAGCATCCAGCCTCTCAGTTGCCATAGGTGTGCTCATTGAGACACACTCATCCAGACCATGTTTCTTTAACAATTCAATCGCGTATTGTGACTGACTTATCTAATTATCCAGGGGAGATTGATGAACTTAAAGGTCTAATAGAGAAGAGGAAAGTAGGGTTCACCCATCATTGAATTGGTGGGGCGAGGGGGGGGGAGGGGGGGATTTGATGTTTCATTAGTAGGAGTGAGGAGGATGACGGTTGGAAAAAATCCTGGATTTGTTTATCCAAAAAAATGGCGTCAACATAAACTTGACAAGTTTATGTCATCCTCGCGGGTAGTTTGATGATTTAGTCGGGTCAACTAATACCTTTAGTGAAACCAGTTCTATAGGATAGATTGGAAATTTGCTGAGAACACACACACAACGATTGCGAGATGCTTAAGACCGTATAGGAGCTTTTTTCATCCGTCTGACTTGTGGCGTGTGATGTTTCGGGGTGGGGATGGGGGATTGAGGGTTAACTTACAGGTTGGCTGACAAAACTTCTTCCTTTTAGTTGTAGTGTTTTTGAGCAGGGGGTGTGGTTAGGGTACATCCGATTTGAAAGATGAGGATATTCCTTAACAGTAAGCAATAAACATCCGAACGGCCTCAAGACGAGCAATAGGAGCAAATGACTCTTCAAAATCAATGCCTTCTTCCTGCATGTATCCTTTTGCCACAAGATGAGTTTGTTTCAAACCATAATATTTTTAGCATCACACTTATTCTTCCAGAGCTATTTGAGAGCAATAATATTCTTTCTTTCTGGTCATGGAACGAGTTCCCAAACTTGAAGTCTCTCAAATTGATTCAACTCATCTTGCATGGACTCAATCCAACTATGATCTGCCATAGCTTCTTGATATTCTTTGGTTTAATAGTGCTGAGCATTAATGCAATACATGCAGACCTCAAATCTGGTGTGTACCGTTGGCGAGTCATGACGTTTGGATAGGTCACCCGATAACTTGGTCTAGAGGATGTCTTTGAGTGACGCCGAGATGTGAGTTAGAGGGTTGTACTTGGTGTAAATTCCTGGCACATTTGATGGTTCTAGAGCCGTGAGGTTGATGAGCGAGCGAGCGAGAGACGCACAGTGACTTGAGATTATATGAAACAAATTATGAATTGCTCAAAAGGGAGGGGGGGTAGGGGGAGAGGCGGGGGGGTGTTCGTGGGGGGGGTGATTGGAATTGCTGCGAGCCTCTGTTAAAGAAATTGGAAGGAGAGAGTTCATCAGAAGCAGTTACATGGTAGGGGCCTCATGTTTGCATATTAATTGAAAATGTAGACTAGACATTCTCAGAATTTGAGTCGATTGTCTGGCGTGCGCGTGATGGGTGTAATCAGAGAGACTTCTCTAAAATCTATATCTATATCTCTCTACGCTGATATGGACCGTGAGAGCGAGAGATTATCAATCTCTTTAGATGGAATATTCATTTCTTCTGCTATGAATTATGATTTAGGAATCGTTATAAGCTCGGTTCTAGAAACGCGAGAGCGTGTTCAAGCCATAGCTGTGACTTCCTTTTTTTGAGTTTTCGTTCGCTCTCTGCTCTCTATATCTCGCTATCATGGTTTCCAATAATCTGAGAGAGAGAAGGATGCGTCTGTTATAGATTCGGGAATACCTCTTATGTTTCCTGAATATACCTTGAAAGACCCCAATATGGAGGGGGGCATTGTGTGGGGGGTGTGGGGATGGGGGAATTGAGAATTATAGGTCATTTTTTGGTAACACAATGAACCAAACACATGAAAATATTCAACATTTGGCTTTCTGCCATGTAATAACTCATAAGGTGTTTTGTTATATCGTGTATGAATGATTGACCGATTTTGAGTAAAATAAGCGGTAGCCACTGTTTCAGCCCAAAGAAATTCAGGTAAGCGAGAAAAGATAAGCATCGTACGAGCAGCTTCAATAAAAGTTCGATTATGTTATTCAACTATTCCATTTTGCTGAGGCGTTCGAGCAGTTGAAAATTGTTGCATGATGCCTAACTTTTCATAATGAGCTTTTAGAGTTGCATTTTTGAATTCAGTACCATTGTCTGTACGAATCTTGCAAACTTTGGCTTTATAATTCAGCTGAGCTTGAGCAATGAACTTCTTTATAACTCTGGAGTTTTCCATCTTCGAATGAAGAAAGTAAACCCCATGTATATCGAGAATAATCATCCACGATCAAAGAAATACTTTCTTTTTTCCATGATTGAAGCTACCACGGAATTGGACCGCATAAATCATATAATAACATTTCCCGCAATTTGGGAGTGATCCTTGAACTAATTTGAGTGGATGAGAAGCTTTCTTTCTTTTTCCTCTTTCACAAGAAGAACAAAGGTGATCTTTTCTATATTTAAACTTTGGAAGACCATCAACCAAGTCAAGTCTGGTAAGATCGTTTATGGTGCCAAAATTAAGATTGAAAGTCCTGCGGTACATAACCATGATTTGACGGAATTTGCCTTAGACATTAGACAAACGGGTAAAGAAGCAGCCATGTCAAAAATGGAGATAGTATATAAATTTGATTCGCACCCGCCTGTAAGAAAATCACTCCTTTCAGATTACGCACATAACGTGTCTTTAATGAAAAGAGCCACACAGCTACTCAAATCGCCATCACATAATTGTCCAACGCTAAAGAGATTATGTCCAAGACCTTCACATAATATACCAGACAGATAGTGATATGGCCCTGTAAATAATCACCATAAGCCTGTGTTTGCTGCAAAATTAATCATTTCCAAAGCGAACGAGTGCCCATGGAATTCTCAATGAAATTTTTCCAACAGTGAATCGATCACGCCGTCATATGCTTTGAAAAAACACTATCAACAAATACCACCAGAACAATCAGAAACTACCTGCAAACACAAAGAGAACACAATAACATGACAAGTGGGCAATTTGACTACCATTTTCTTAATAGAGACAGATTGTTTTTCAGATGAACGACTGATCCTAAGACCATTCCGGTTTTGGTGTTAACCAGTAACCAAAACAACATTTGGTTTAGATTCAAACCATTTTTGCCAGATTCGACTAGTTCGAATCTTGTTCTTCATGTATGTGCTTAAAGACTTATCTTGTAAATTTCTTTTCTTTGTACTAGAAACCTTATCGTTAGCTTTTAAGGTACTTCTGACATCAATCTTAGGTTTGGAGACTACATAAGTAGTATCTAAAGACTTAAATAGTGTCGACTCTTTAGAAAACCTAGTCTTGTGATCTACATAAGTAGTATCATAAGATTTTGGTGTCTAGATTTAGTGGATAAAGGTTCTCCTACAACATTCGAATGCACATTCAATTTATAATTTGCAAAACAGCTATCATGGCATGGAATAAGCACATTTTGCATACAAGAAACACATAAAAAAGTTTTCACTTTAGAAGCGTTTGTAACATCAACATTAATTACATCTCTTTGTTTGAGATAACATTTTCAGATGTGATATCTGTTTGCTTATATTCTTCTAACGAAAACTGCTACATTCCATTGGCTGCTTCTTAGAGTTAGCTAGACACATTCTCACTATGTGAATCTCTATTCATTGGTCTTCTAACACTAGATGCAGCATTCATTCCTGTAGAAGATAAATCATGCTTAGCCTCGTTTGTTTGTGATTCATGTGTTGTGACAACTTTGTACATTCCAGGTGCTATGACATTTTTGTTTGAATTTACCCCTCTTTGTTTGGCTTATTGCTTATGTCGAGAGAGGATGACGACGCGAGTAATGAGACGCCCGCGGATGAAGAGGAAGCGGTGAAAAGCGCGATATCTCCATCCTTAATTCGTTGATAGGACACGGCAGCCCTAGATATCTCCAACTATAGGAAGATTGGAACCAACGATGTTTATGTGCTCATTGATAATAGGAGCACCCATAATTTGGTTCAATCGGAGGTGGTCGAAAGGATACAGCTACCGATTAAGACAACGAAACCGTTTAAGGTTTATATTGGTAGCGGGGAAACCTTATTGTGTAAGAGTATATGTTCTTAGGTCGCACGTAATATCCAAGGTTTGTCGATGGAGGTCAATTTGTACGTATTGCCAATGAAAGGACTCGACATGGTGTTAGGTATCTAATGGCTTCAGAAGTTAGGGAAGGTTACGCATGATTATGTGTAACAAACAATGGAGTTCACTCTTGTTAATAAGAAGTATATGTTACAGGGAGATGAGTCACTACACTTAAAGCGCATCAGCCTACATCGAATGCAGCCATTATTGGAGACGAAAGATATCTATGGGGGGTATGAACTTCACAATCTATCGCCAGAGGAGGACACGTTTGGTACAGAACAATCAACATCGGCATAAGGGCATATCAAGATTGACGAACTTTTGGTACGTTTTGATACACTTTTTCAGGTACCCGCAAGTTTACCTCCACACTGTTTGATTGATCATCGCATTTATTTATATCCTAATACCAAACCTGTAAACGTACCTACCGTTATCCTCATTGCCAAAAAGGGGAATCGTAGAAATTATTGAATGAGATGTTGAGTCAAGGTATTATCAGTTTCAGTCATGGCCCTTTCTCTTTATATGTGTATTTAGTTAAAAAAGGATAGAAGTTATCATTTTTGTGTTGATTATCTGTCTTTAAATGCGGTAACGGTAAAAGATAAATTTCCAATTCCGACGGCCGATGAGATGCTTGACGAACTATGCAGTGCAAGCATCTTTACTAAGCTTGATTTGCAGGCCGGGTACTATCAAATCTGAGTGCATGAACGGGCTGTTTACAAGACCGCTTTTCGTACTCATAATGCTCATTATGAGTTCTTGGTCATGCCCTTCGGGCTCACTAACGCTCTGTCTACTTTTCAAGCAACTATGAACCGGTTGTTTTCTCCTTACTTGCCTAAATTTGTAATTGTTCTTTGATGATATATTGATCTATAGTACCTCTTTTACCGCACACTAGGAACATTTACAATGTGTTTTCATTGTCTATAGGAACATTAATTTTATGTCAAAAAATTAAAGTGTGTGTTTGGTGCCACGACCCTATGATACTTGTGGCACGTCATATCTGGAAACGGTGTAGAGATAGTTCCAAAGAAAATCGCAGCCGTAATTGATTAGCCAGTTCCTAAAAGCCAACTATTAATACGCAGATTCTTGGGCCTCCTCGGGTATTACTGTTGGTTTAAAAAGGTGCACCACTATTGTTGTGCCATTAAATGACCTTCTACAAAAATATGGGTTGAAGTGGGGGGAGCTAGAGACTAAATCCTTTGAAGCCCTTAAGCAGCAGTTGTCTCGCATGTTGATTTTGGGCCTTTCAATTTTTAACGAGACCTTTATTATGCAAGAAGATGCATCGGCAGATGGTATTGGTACGGTCTTACTCTAGCATAATCAGCCCATTTGTTACTTTAGTCGCAAACTTGGGACGCGCATGCGCATTGCAGCTACATATCAAAAGGAGTTATTTGCTATCGTTGAAGCCATCTACAAGTGGCGTAAGTACTGAATTGGGCATTGGTTCATAATTCGTACGGATCATTAAAGCATTAAGGAACCTATGCAACAAGTTATCCAGACACTACTCCAACAAAAGTATGTAAGAAAATTGATGAGATTTGACTTTGTTATCGAGTATAAGCCAATGGTGTCAAATCAAGTTGCGGATACTCTTTCACGCAGTTATGGAGATGAAGAAAATGTGACAATGTATTTTATAGTGTTGAGGCAACCAATGATGGGATTGGTGAATGATTTAAAAGGAGAGAATGAAACCTTGGAGGAGTTGCGCGGATTACATGTGAAAGTAGACCGTGGTGAATTACCAATAGGATTTAGGCGGAAGAACGGGTTGTTGATCTACCGAGAATGATATTACCTTAGTCATTAGTCCAATTTGAAGGTTCTATTATTATACGAGTTCCACAATACTTTGAGTTCAGGTCATGGCAGCGTTAAGAAGATGTTAGTGGGTTTGTCCGCCTTGTTTTATTGGAAGGGTATGTGAAAATCGGTCGAAGAATTTATAAAGCAATGTTTAGTTTGTCAACAAACCAACTACTCGACACGGGCGCCTTGTGGATATTTATAGCCCCTTCCAATGCCAACTAAAGTGTGGGAGGATGCCTCTATGGATTTCATTACTGGGCTACCCGTTGCAAATGGTCTCACGGTAATTCTTGTTGTGATCGATCCACTCTCTAAGTATGCGCATTTTGGGACCTTACAAACCAGTTTTAATGCACTCAAGGTTGTTGAGTTGTTCATTGAGATTGTGGTTAAACATCATGGATTTTCTAAAACTATTGTGTCAGATCGTGATCTCATTTTTGTTAGTAAGTTTTGGAACAACTATTTCAGCTCAGTGGCACTCAGTTGAACCATATTACGGCATACCATCCTCAAATGGACAGACAGACGAAGGTCGTCAATCGTGGGCTGAAACAATACTTGCGGGCTATGGTGGCAGATCGACCTTATCAATGGTGCGATTTTTACCTTGGGCTGAATATTGTTGTAATACTAGCTACCATAGGTGTATTAAGATGTCTTCATATCAAGCTTTGTATGGGAGGTTTCCACCATTGGTTATTCCATATCCGCACGGATCATCTAAAATGGCAGCAATGGTAGAGTTGTTGTCTGAGCATGATGGTTTACTTTGACAACTGAAGCAAAATTTAACGGCCTCTAAGCACCGAATGAAAATGAAGGCTAACCAAAAATGATGTGAAGTTGAGTTTAACTAAGGAGACATGTTTCTTGTTAACTTACAGCCATATTGTCAACTTACTTTAGCTAAGAGTCTTTCTAACAAATTCTCCAAGAGGTACTATGGGCCGTTCGAGGTAATTGAGCGTATTAGAAAGGTGGCTTATCGCCTTGCACTTCCTACTACACGTAAAATACACCCGACTAGTTCATGTACTTACTGATTATATGATCAACTGATATTAGGGTTTAATTAGTTGCTTTGGCTCTTAAGGTTTTATTTGTCGAGTTACTGGATTCGGTTAGGGTTTGTTTATGTTGGTTATAGAACGAGGCTTTTTGGGTCGAAAAGGGAGTGGGTTAGGAGATGTGTTAAGGAAAAGAGTCAGGTTTCGGATAATGTTACTGCCAAGGATGTTATCGTACCACCTACGGTACAAGAACATGACTTGAGTAGTCTTGGTAGTATCAATCGTTTCCAACCATATCTGAGGCACATGGTAATCACTCTCCTACTAGTGCGAATAAGGATAACATGAATGATGCTGGTACTATCAATAATGTTGCAAGTGATGGTACTACAGTGGGACCTACTTCGGATGGTAATACTCCTCGTATATCTACTTCGTATGCCAATGTTATTGGTTCACCGAGAAAGTAGGCTGTGAATTTTCGCACCTTATTTACACCGGCAGGAAATGAGGTTGATGTGGTTGTCCCAGTGGAGTCTATTAGAGCTATTAGTGAACAGTTCGCTAATACGGCATATGGTTTCTTTTTGGGAAAGCGGGTGTCTTACCCCGTTGTTGCTAACTATGTTATGAACACTTGGGGTAAATATGGACTGGTTAAATCAATGCTTAACTCGTATACCGGGTTATTCTCTTTCTAGTTTAGCTCTATGGATGGTTTGGATGAAATGCTTGAAAATGGTCCGTTGTTTATTCGCAATAATCCCCTTATTCTGATAAAGTAGAATCCAGATGTGAACTTAGTGAAAGAAGATGTTGGTAATGTGCCCGTTTGGGTTAAACTCCATGGTGTCCATGTGACTGCATTTAGTGAGGATGGTTTGAGTGCCATTGCTACTAAACTTGGTACTCTATTCATGCTTGGCTCTTATACATTTGACATGTCCATCTAATCATGGGGTAGGTCAAGCTATGTTAGAGCATTGATTGAGATTCAGGCTGATGTGGAGTTGAAAGATAATATCGTGGTGGCTGTGCCTAAACTTGTTGGGGATGGGTTCTATACATGTATTAATCGTGTTGAATATGAGTGGAAACCTCCTAGGTGTGCGTGTTACAAGGTTTTTGGTCATGTTTAGGATGAGTGTCCTAAGAATATAGACTTGGGTTTGGCAAATAACTTAAAGAAGCCTAGCCAAGCTACTAAAGTTGTTTCGATTAGTCTGAAGGTGAGATTTAAACCAGCCAAAAAAGTTTATAGACATGTTTCTAGAATTACCAATGCCAACACTAGCAAAAATAAGAAGAAATATGTGGAGCATACAAAAGAGGTTAGTAATTTAAACCCATTTGATATGCTTAATTCGGTCAAAAATGATGTTGACTTGGGTACAACTAGGGGGACTTTAAATTTGGCTAGTAAAAAGGCCAATTCTAATAGATTTTCATTATGGAATGTGGAATCTTGTAGTACTAGTACTACACCTATTGTTGAAAAACTGATAAGATTGAAAGACTAATTATTGATGGGAAATATACTCTTGTGGATGATGAGGGTAAACCTTTGGAAAAGGTTGATTCTTTGGGTGATCATGATAGTGAGGATGAAGTTGCATCAGTTCATAATGAAATGGCAAGTTTTCTGGCTTCAAAAAATGTTGGCTATAGTACTAATAGTCTACTGTAATAATGAAAGGAAACTTATGAGAATGTTGACTATGACTACGACCCATATGATGATGATATGTATGAAGGCCCTGAAATTCCTTACAAGAATTAATCTATATGCGATAAATTGGATATCAAAGTGCGAGGTCATAAGAAGAAATAGGTTACTTGAAATTATTGATTATTTTATAGTCTAGTCACTTTGTGTACCTTACTTTAAAGAAGTTGTTTGCCTATGTAACGGGCGGTGATGTGGGACTCACCCTCATCCTTTGTACTTAATTGTTTTTTGGAGTAATAAAATTTACCGGGGAAACCCTTTACCCAAAAAAATACACCCAGTATTCCTTGTTTCAATTCTAAAACCTTTTTTAGGAACAAGCAACGAGGAAGTATCAAATTTACCTGAGGAGTTGGAAGGGCATCTAGTGGAGCAACCACTTTTGATTTGTGACTCGCGGGTGATGTTGCAAAATGGAATTCCAACTCAACAGGTCTTAGTGCAGTGGGTCGAAGGGTCATCATGAGAAGCAACGTGGGAATGGTTGTCGAAGTTTTAGGCAACCTATCTTGATTATGACCTTGAGGACAAGGTGACTTTTAAAGGAAATGGGAATGTTACGTCTGAAGTGCAAGGAGGAGAACAGACCAAATGAGTGTCGATTACGCCAACATGGCACAAGGACTTCGTGATGGGTTAGGATAACTATCATTGTTTATTATGTTTTATTATAATGTTTATGATATGTGTTGGAGTCGTGTTAGGATAAGTCTTTGAGTTTATGTAGGATATCTCATAAACCAGTATTTAATGTTTGATAATCAATGAAAGGGAATTATGTTTTTGGTCAATTATTCTCTCGATCTCTTCTTTCTTTCCTAAGGAGCTTGCACACACGATAAGTGGTACTATATCATTACAAAAAGGTTGTATCATAAACATCCTTGTGCTGGTAAAAAATGAATGGCTCTTGAAAAGTAGGTCATGTGATTGATCTCAAGTTCTTAACTCCCTCAATTTACAGAAAATAGCAAAACATGTTGAGAAAAGTGACACCGGATTGAAGCAAGCCCATAACTAAAATATGAAATGCAATAAAATATGACACACAAATTTAACGTGGAAAACCTCAATAGGGTAAAAACAACAAGAAAGGAAAGATACATTTCACTATGATTGAAATTAGGAATTACACTGTCTCTCTAATTACAAGAATAAACACTTATCTCTTGTAAATAGGATATATACATAAAGCCTCAAATACTACCATGAGAAATGCTAAGGGATACAAGAACACTTTTATATGTTTTTGTGTTGTAGATGGGATATGAAATGTGGCATTTAAGCCTTCCTTTTATAGGTTTTATTTGAGCTCAAAAGAGGATTCAAGAGCTGTATAACCAAGAGGCAAAAGCCACATATCTCAAAGGTTATTTGACCTTTCACGAGTAACAATCTCCCACTTGAAGATTCAATTAAAGCCTAATCAATCTTCACACTGTTATCCTTCCATGCGCTTCCTTATTTCTTACATTTTTGCTAGGCCACATGAGGATCAACGCCATATAAACTTCTCACCATTGATTGCTTTTGTTAGATAATCTGTCACATTATCATCAGTATGAATTTTTATATATCCACGGTTCCTTCTTCTACTTTCTCATGAATGAAGTGATACTGAACTAGTATATGCTTTGTCTTTAAATGAAATGTTGGATTCCTTGCAAGATACAAGGCACTCTGGTTGTCATAAATTAAAGTAATTTTCTCTTGTTTATGTTTGAGTTCTTCCAACAACATCTTCAACCATACTACTTCTTTGTTGACTTGAGTACCAACAACATATTCTGATTCTGTTGTTGATATAGCAACAATTGTCTGTAGTTTTGAAACCCAACTTACTGTTTTGCCAGAGAGTGTAAACACATACCCGGTGGTTGATTTACTTCCGTCAAGATCACATACGTAATCAGAATCAACATATCTCTTGACAGTTAAATCTGATTCCCCAAAACATAATACAACATTTGAGGTTCCTTTGATATATCTATGGATCCTCTTCATAGTTTCCCAATGCTCTTTACTAGGTTCCGCTATATACGGACTCACTACTCCCACTGCATGTGCAATGTCTTATCTTGTACAAATCATCGCGAACATTAGACTTCATACTGCGATGCATACATTACTTGAGACATCTCAATCCTTTCTTTTTCACTGCTAGGACTCATTTTAGATGATAATTTTACATTAGTAGAAAATGGGGTTGATATTGCCTTATAATCTTGCGTATTAAATAGTTACAAGATTTTTTTCAAATAACTTTTCTATGAAAACCAAATCTTCTTACAAACTCTATCTCGAATGAATTTGCATCCCCAGATCTTGTTTACAGGTCCAAGGTCTTTCATCTCGAATTCCCTAGCCGGTTGAGCCTTTAATATATTGATACGATCTTTTAGGGGCCTGCTACCAACATGTCGTCAACATATAACAGTAAAATGATAAAATCATTATTTACAAACCTCTTGAAATATGTACAAGGGTCTGCGTGTAGTATGTTATATCCAAGGCCAATGATAAAAAATCAAATCTCTTGTACCAACACCGCGGCGCATGCTTTCAACCGTATAGAGATTTGTTTAACCTGCAAACCAAGTTGTCTTTTCCTTTTTGTTAGAAACCCTCTGGTTGGGGAATGTAAATTTGTTCTTCAATATTTCCATAAAGAAATGCATTTTTCAAATCTAGTTGCTCTAAAAGTAAATCATACGTATCACACATTGCCATAACCACTTGAACAGTTGTCATTCGAAGCATAAGGGACATTATTTCGTTGAAGTCGATTCCCTCTTTTTAACCATATCCTTTGACCACCAATCTTGCATGATACCTCTCCACCTTATCATCGCTGTTATTCTTGATCTTATACACCCATTTGTATTCATTGGGTTTTCTACCTCCTGGTTGTGGCATCAAGTCCCACGTTTTGTTCTTATGAAGAGCTTTGGTTTTTTCTTGCATTGTTGCCTTCCAAAATAATGCATCTGGATTATTCAGTGCTTCTGGAAGAGTTGATGGCTCTCCTTCCTCTGTAAGAAGAAAATATGTAATGTTGCTCTCCATTACATAATCTGAGTACCACTATGTACGTTTTCTTTTACGATTAAGAGTACGGGTTACAGGAGCTTGAGACTCATTTGTCTCATTTACCTCATGTTGGGGTGAAGCTTCAAAAAAATCATTCGTCTGAAACTCATTTTCCATCTGTATTGATGTAGTTTCCCTTGTAGTGCTATTACCTTATTCATTTTCTTAAATTTTGTCTTTCATAAAGACAACATCTCTGTTAATGACTACTTTGTGGGCAGTGGTGTCCCACAAACGATACCCCTTTACTCCGTCAGCGTACCCTAAAAACAAGCATTTTTTGGATTTCAAATCCATCTTTATAGTTTCTTGAGAATTGTACATCACGTACATAGGACTTCCAAATATATGGAGGTCTGAATAGTTGATTGGATTTCTCGTCCACATCTCCAGCAGTGTCTTCAACTCAACTGTAGTTGAAGGTGAATTATTTATCACACAACAGGTGGTATTAACTGCTTCCGCCCAGAATGATTTTCATAAGCTTGCAGTTGTCAGCATGGCTCTTGCTTTTTCTAACAAGGTCATGTTCATCTGCTCTACCACTCCATTATGTTGAGGAGTGTATGCTGTAGTGAACCGCCTTTAGTTCCTAGTTGCCTACAAAAAGTATCAACTTCATCAAATGTGTATCCGCCTCTATTATTTGTCCTTAAACACTTGATCTTCTTTCTGGAATCAAGTTCAACCCTCGTTTTATAAACTTTAAAAACTTCAAACACATCTGATTTCTTCTTGATTGGGTACACCCAACATCTCCTGGAATAATCACTAATAAAAGATACAAAATACTTTGATCCTCTTAGGGACTGAACCGGTGCTTGCCATATATCAAAGTAAACCAATTCCAGAACTGAAACACTTTTAGAATTTGATGTCTTGAATTTTAGACGATGCTTTTTGCTGATAAAACAAAGCTTCCAGAAAGGTAAAGAAACCTTTGTGAGGCCAGGAAGTAGTTTTCTTTCATCAAGAATCTTCATTCCTTGTTAAGACATATGTCCAAGCTTCTGATGCCATGTTATTGCACCTTTATAACTTGGACAATGTGAAGCAACCGATGCCTCTGCCTATTATCTCTCCCTTCAGCTGGTATAAGTTTGCAGCCATCTTTTCTCATCTCATAAGTAAAAGCGCGCCTTTTATGATTTTCATGATCTTGTTTTGTCTTTCCACCTTGCAACCAAGATCATTCAATTGTCCTAGAGACACTAAATTCTTTTTCAGGCCCTTCACGTGTCGCACATCCCTAGTAGTACGAACTATACCACCATGCATCTTCACCATGATACTTCTAATTCTGATGATCATTGCAACTTTACACAGATCCGCCTCCAAAAATTGGTTTATATTGATGAAACCATTCTCTTCTTACGGTCATATGAAAAGTAGCTCCTGTATCGAACAACCATACAACTGCAAATCTCTTCGTGCCTTCATTTGCAACCAATTCTTCACAACACTAAGCGTTACCATCTTCTAAAGTGCTAACAACATTTCTCTAAGGATTAGAGGTATTTAAACCCGACAATCTTTCTTAAAGAGACCCGGATTGCCACATTTGTAGCATTTGAAATTCTTCTTACTTTGTGTTTTAGATTTACCATGATTGTGACTCCCACTGGAGCCAGGTTCCATTGACTTCCCTCTCGTCACCACCAAGGCCTCCACCTGTCTTGAACTGGTTTGCATGTTCTCCCTGTTGTTGCGCCTATTTTCTTCCTTCAGAATAGCAACTGCAACGTTCTTGTAGCTCTATTTTACAACTCAAAGACGTGAGCTGAGAAAATAGAGTATTCAGGTTATTAACGTGCTCTATGTTGGAGTATGCTCGTGTCATAATAAATAATTATATGGCTAGACACATGTGAACATATGGGGTCACACACATATACACTCAGGTACCATTTTATGTATCATGTTTATTGTATTTACGGTATATAAATAACCTATGTAAATCGGGATCAATATTGGGCTTCTAATAAATAAGTAGTGTACTATATTTATTGGACTTGAAAAGTTTAAGAAAGCTCACTAAACACCCATAAGGGTGGTCGTCCTATAAAGAATAAAAGAGGGATAAAATCAAGTTTTTATGGTAAATAATTATGAGATATTCTCTCATTAATTTGATTACAAATTTACCATAATCACTCTCTTCTTTTCTCTCTATATAACACGCCACATAAACATAAACAATGTGTGCTTTTTTTTCTTGATCCAACTTTTGAATCTTGTTCATTCAAAGGGGTTTACAAGGCTACGGGGTTAAGACTAGCATCTATTTGGTATACAAAGAAGTGTAGTGTGGATACATCATAGAGGTGATCTACTTTGGTCACTTGGTTTCTTTGATTGATCGTGTACAAGAGAATGTTGTTCTTTGATTCTACCGATCACACTATAAAAGGTAATAATCGTTGTTTTTATTTTGATTGAACATATGACTCTATGGATCCGTTGATAGGTGCTTGTTCCGCTGCGTTTAATGTTTGTTTATATGATATTCATCTAATTCAGCACCTATAGTGATATCACGAGCCATCATATGATGTCATATAATTATATTGTATGCGTAAAAATGGCTAAAAACGCGTGTTTTTAATGGAATCAAACGGATAATTTAAAAACAGCCTCTAAGGCCTATTTTTTGAAATTAATTCGACCCATATAGGGTCTTATGATATGGTAATTTTTATCCCATAGCCATTTGTTATGCATACTTTAATTGGTTTTGTTATCGGGTACGTGTAAAAGGACCTAAATTGCGCATTTTCGAACGGTTCTTGAATCGGTTTTAAAACAGCTCACTGGGCATTAATTTCTGAATTAATATGGTTGTTATAAGGTCTTTAATACAATACTAAATGATCATTAAGCCATTGGTTACACGTACCAATCGGGGTTTTAATTCTAGTCAATTTATTTCTTTGATTCGTTGGCTAAACAATTTATTTCTTGTTAATCATTTTATTTCCATGGCAAATACATGCAAACACATTTGTCTTAAGTAACAATATTCCCATATTGCTAACCGGCAATGGACATATTTAGAATGATAAAAACATTCAAGGTTTAAACATGCAAATATTGTCACACCCCGTAAATTCCCGGTTAGTATTCCGACTCACTTCGGTCATCTACTTTAAATTTTATTCGTTACGTTAAAATCTGACAGTTTACCGAGGAACTAAACTGCGTAAAAACTAAGAAACGTCATCGGACGCGTTCCGGTATCGGTTAAAAAAAATTTACTTAGGAATTTTATGTGTTATATTAGCTTTCCTGAGTGTTTCGTGATTTTAATCACTTCCGATATTAATTTTAGGGTTTTATTCTTTAAATTACGTTTTTCGCGTTTTTGACCAAACGGAACCCCGGAAACTCAAAATCTTTTCGTGTAAACTCAAGTTATCGATAATATTATACCCTAAGCTTAAAAATTTCGTTCACCCTTATTCCCATACATATGAAGATGTCTAAAGCTAAGCCAAAACACTTTTGGTAGTTGAAATTAAATCATCCTTAAACCACTAACTCAAATTTTGAAAATATTGTCATACTAATGAAAGAAAGTGATATTTTGTATCCTAGCAACATGCATGCATGCAAGACTCTTACACATCACAAGTTACTTACACACTCTTACAACTTTGACTTGCAAATTTTGAACCATAATCATATCACTTGAACCTTGACTAGAAAAATTGAACCATCTTGGTCCTTGTGAGCCCTATTCGGCCGAACCACATGACAAACACACCTTTGGTGTGTGTTGGTCACTTATGCACCACTTGAACCCTCCAAACCCTAGCCATGTGCTATAAATACAACACCACATCTCAACTTAGGGTTATACTTTCATACACTAGCCTCAAAAATTTTCACATCTCTCTTTCTTTCTCTCCCTTGCTCACGGCACAACACCACCACACAAACACTTCCATAACTTTTGATTTCTAGCAAGATCCAAGTATTCTAAGTTCACTTCTAAGGTTATCTAAGGTAGATCCAAGTGTTGGTTGGTTATTTTTCAAAGATTTCAAGAATTATAAAGTTAGGGTTTGCAAGATTATTTGGGGTTTTTATAGATCTATAGTTTGTGGGTATAGATCTAGTGTTTTTGCTACATATTCTTCTTGATTTGTAAGTTTTACATGATCCTTACTTGGTTTCATCTATTATTTCTATAGATCTATGTTTGTTCATAAAGATCCATGTGTTTGTGTTAATTTTTACAAAAGAAATAAGTTAATATTTTGTCATCTTTTATAAAATGGAAGTAAACATTGTTACCACTTTATGTTTATGTTTTATATTATGTTCTTGGCGAGATTGAGAGTTGATGAGAGTTGCAACAATAGATATTAGGGTGGATTAAAGTTTAGTTTTGTTGGTTGGTTGTTGGTAAATAAATATTAGGGCTAGATTAGGCACTAATATGCGAGTTGGGTTGATTTTTGGGCGTATTTTGGTAGAACAACCTTGCTGTCCCGACTTTGTTTTGGGGTTTTGGATGACTTAAAAATGTTTTCATTAGACGTAAAAGTAGTTTTTGAAGAGCTTATTTCGAATAGATAATTTTTCATATACCACACTTTAAAATCGGACATAAAACGGCCAAGTTATGGCCAAATGAAACTCGAAATATTTTTCGGCGAAACTGAGAATATTAAATGACCAGATCAGCAGCTAAAACGGGCGATTCAGAGCCCTTCGGGTCCGAATCGGCTTAAGTATAAAACACGAAAGTTGTCCGGAATGAGATTTTACTATAAAGTTGGCAACCGCTTAGCCTAAAAGTAAAAAACGAGAGACATTCTTACCACAAATCGGAAAGATAGATTTTTAAGAAAAACTCTAATTAATGCTTGCTGATTGGAATAGAAAAAGGGGGTTTCGGGCACTTTCGGACGATTTTGGATGTTTTAAATGCAAGCGAAACATATAAAAATGTTAGGTAATTAGTTAGAACAACTAGAAATGTCATGAAAGGTTAATTGAGATGACGACCTTAATAAAAAGTAGGATTATTAAAAATGGTACGAATTGGACATTTAGGCGATTTAAACATAAGGATTAGGCGGTTTAGAATTGTTTAAGCGATTTGTAAAATATGGAAACTTAAGAAATAGGGGACGCTATTAACATTTTGAAACTAAAAAGTTTCCTAAAAAGGAAAGTATCTAAAAATAGTAACTTTTTGCGAGTGTCGGGATTTAACTAAGACATGGTAAAGTTTCAAAGTCTTTTATTACTAAAACGCAAACACACTTGGATGCTTTAAATGATAAACATGGATGCCTTACTTGTTTCTTTGACGAATGCTAAGTCATACCCATACTTACTCTAGGTCGCGGCTAGACCTCCTTATATCTTCATCATTTGTTGTGGTTATCGCTTACCCTTGCTAAGGTGAGTTCATAGCCCCACATTTTTACTGATTTACAAACGCTTTATACTATGGGGTGAGAAACATTGTTTGCTTTTAAATTGGACACAAGTTCTTTACGCGAGTTTTACTTGTTTATGTGTTGCCTAAGTTGCTTACAAACCTACTACTGCCCAACTTATCATGAACTGTTAGTTTCTCGACCGGAGGACCGGTTGAGGGAGCGCGAGTGAATAGATAGATCTATTGGGACTAATTATCCCTATCCGCTTTGGTTCCACTTAACGAAGAACAAACGGATATATGTCATGTCGATTGTACACTATGGTGGTCTTTGGTTTGGGACACCGGTTTAGGGCAGGAATACTATGCAACAGGATGTAGCATGCCCTGTTGATTAATTAGCTTCGGTGTCATGAGCTTAGTGCAACAATAAATACTTTTTATGTGATGCTGTATTCGTTATAGTAGTCACATACGTTTTGAAATCTTGTGGTCCACTCTTGTACAAACTTAAACCTATGAATTCACCAACATTATGTTGACGTTTTAAACATGTTTTCTCAGGTGCTTAGCTTGGATTGATTCTTGATGCTATGTGGAGTCTATGTGCTATGTGACTTCGCCAATTTCAAGACTTATCTATTATTTACTCGTTGTCATTGTTAAAACTTTATTATGCTTCCGCTACTTTTAACTTAATTATTATGGGCTGTAAAACTTAAATCTATTTTATTTTATGCAACGAGTAAACTTTTTCAAACGTCCATGATTAGTGGTCGTTCTTTATTGCTTGGTGATCAGATTGTTATGACGTCACGCCCTCGGACACGTATTCCGTCTAGGCCCCGTTTGGGGGTGTGACAAATATTGGATAAACAATTATTATATGAATGAAAACAAATACCAAGTATTTTTATTCATCAGAAAATAAAAACTGTCTTACATCCCAATTATCCAAACACTAATGAAAAACACATATTTACATGAGATTACTAGCTGGAAGCATTCCCATATTTATAGTATGTTATGAATGCTTAGGAAAAGCCAAAGCTTTATTAAACGGATCAACTATGTTATCATCTGTGTCAACTTTTTCTATCTTAATGTCACCAAATTCTATGACTTCTCGAAGTTAGTGAACTTTGACACGATAATGTCTGGCACCTTTAGTGATTCCAGAGTCATTGGCTATAGTAATGGCTCCAGTATTGTCACGATACATCTTTATGGGTTCTTCAATTGTGGAAACCACGCCCAGCCCAGAAATGAATTTTCTAACCCATACAGCCTCTTTAGAAGCATCTGAAGCAGCTATATACTCAGCTTCTGATGACGAAATTGCCAAGATGATTTGCTTTGTACTCTTCCAGTCAACAACATCTCCATTTAAAATGAATACATATCCAGTCTGAGACTTGAGGTCATCAGCGTCTGTCAGATATCCAGCATCAGTGTAGCAAGAAACCCTGAGCTCTTATTTCTCATCACCTCCGTAAGCAAGAAACATGTCCTTATTATTGCGAAGATACTTCAGAATGTTTTTAACAGTAGTCTAGTAAAGTTCACTTGGATTCTGTTGAAATCGGCTTGGTATGTTATGTGCGAACGCAACATCAGGGCGAGTACATCTCACATCATACATAATAGATCCTACAGCTAAAGTATATGGAATATTCTGCATGCGCTTCAATTCAGTAGGAGTTGAAGCACCTTGTGATTTACTCAATTTTAGCTTTTCTTGCATAGGGATACTTCCACGTTTGGAATTCTCTATGAAGAATCTTTTCAAAGTCTTTTCAATATAAGCACTTTGATACAAACTAATTAACCACTTAGATCTATCTCTATAGATCTTGATTCCAAGAATATATGCAGCTTCTCCTAAATCTTTTATAGCAAAACACCTTCCAAGGTAAGATTTAACATCTTGTAACATTGGAATGTTGTTTTCCATGATCAATATGTCATCGACATATAAGATTAGGAAAGTGACATAACACCCACTACCTTTCTTGTATACACATGGCTCATCGCGATTTTGAGTGAAACCAAATTTCTTTATTTCATCATCAAATCGCTTATTCCATTACCTTAATGCTTGATTAAGTCCATAAATGGAACATTTCAGCTTGCATACTCGGTTTAGAAATTTTGGATTGGCAAAACCCTCAGGCTGCACCATATAGACCTCTTCTAAAAGATGTCCATTGAGAAATGCAGTTTTGACATCCATTTGCCAAATCTCATAGTCATAAAACGTAGCTATGGATATGAGAATCCTAATAGCTCTAATGTCTGCAAAAAGAGAGAAAGTATATTCATAATCAACTATGTAGGTTTGAGTGAAGCCTTTTGCTACAAGACGAGCTTTATAGGTGTGTACAGCTCCATCCATGTCGGTCTTCTTTTTAAAGAACCATTTACTACCAATGGTTTTACCGTTAGGAGGATTTCTACATTCATTGCATTAAGCCATTTATCGGATTTAGGATCCAACAATGCAGCTTTATAGTTAGCAGGTTTATTAAGATCTCCTAACTCATACTCATCAGGCTCGATGTCTAAATACATACGATTAGGAGCATTGCGTATCCTAGTGGACTTGCGAATGGGAATAATATCACTTTGACGTTCATCTATTTCTTGATTATCCTCATCATGATGTGAGCTAGTGTTTTCAGAAGGATGCGTATCTTCTTCTTGAATTATTTCAAGATCTTCTAAACTCCTACTTGCTTCTTGAGTTATAAGACTATCCTCAAAGAATTCAGCATTTCGAGCAACCAATACTTTGTTCTTAGGTGGGTAGTAGAAAGAATATCTCATTGTTTCCTTTGGGTATCCTACAGAGATACACTTAATAGATCTGGGATCTAAATTGCCAGGCTTGGTAATTGTATCTCGCTTAACAAGTGCCTCACAACCCCGGATTTTTAAGCAAGACAACTTAGGGGCTTGGCCATGCCATACTTCGTATGGTGTCTTTTCAACCTTCTTAGTTAGAACCATATTGAGAATGTGTGCAGCAGAATCAAAGGCATAATCCCAAAAAGAGTTTGGAAGAGTTGTTTGACTCATCATAGAGCAAAGCATATCTAGTAGGGTTCTATTTCTCCTCTCAGACACACCATTATGTTGAGGCTTGTAAGGAGGAGTGCGATGGGCAATAATCTCATGCTCCTTAAGACGATCTGAAAACTCTTGACTCATATACTCGCCCCCATGATCAGAACGTAGCTATTTTATGGTCTTCCGGAGTAGGTTTTCTACTTCCTTTTGAAACACTTTAAAAGTTTCAAACACTTCATGTTTATGCTTTATCAAGTAAACATAACCATAACGACTAAAGTCGTTAGTGAAAGTGATGAAGTAGCTTTCTCCTTGTCTAGACACAGTCTTAAATGGACCACATACATCGGTGTGTATTAGTCCAAGTAGATCTTTAGCCCTTTCAACTTTATGTGAATAGGGTTTGCGTACCATTTTCCCAGACATGCATGAAACATATTTTTCAAAAGACTAAATGTCAGTTGAATTAAGAAGTCCATCATGTTGCAATTTCTCAATACGTTTCTTCCTAATATGTCCAAGACGACAGTGCCATAAGAGAGTAGAGTCCAAGTTTAACTTTGCTCTCTTATTGTTAACAACATACATATAACTATTGTTTGTATTAGAATTGGACAAATCAATTTCAAAGATATCATCCCTTGGGACAACATTAAAATAAACCACATTATTCCTAGAGACTGAAATTGCATTTCTATCAAAACGGTTAATAAAACCATCGTCATACAAACGCGAAACTGAAATAACTCTTCTAGTTATAAAAGGAGCAAAATGACAATTGTGCAAAACTAAAACTAATCCACTATGGAAACAAAAATCATAAGAACCAATATCTTCGCCTGCTGCACGTTGACCATTGCCCATGTACACACTCAAAGCTCATGGCTTCAGCTTCCTACTTCCCCTGAGTCCCTGAGTAGTATTACAGATGTGAATACCACAACCAGTGTCATATACCCAAGATTTACCAGGAAAATAAAAGAGTTCTATAGTAAAGATACCTGAAGTACTAGCTCCTTAAGATAGCTACCCGTTCTTTAGCAACTCGATGAGATATTGGGGACAGTTACGCCTCCAATGGTCCGTATCACCGCACTGGTGACAGATTGAGTCCTTGGCAGGATTCTTCTTCTTTGGTGGAGGGGAATCTTAGATTTAGGAGCATAAGCAAGCTTAGAATTCCTTTTCCTTTGATTGTTTCCCCAAGCAGCCAATTGTGGTTTCTTGTTTTTGTTCTTCTTCTGGAACTTTCCTTCTCTAATTGTATGAAGAGCAGGTGCATCATCTTTCTTTGGTAGAGTTTTCTCATGTAGCTTAAGCATGACATGCAACTCAGTTATTGTCTTCCCCATGCCGTGCATATTGTAATTCTACACAAATCTGTCATATTCCTTTCTCAAAGAGACCAAAATAAGACTCACTGCAAGGTTTTGAGACATGGCATGGCCAAGACATTCCAAATTATCTATGTAACTCTTCATTTTGAGAACATAAGAGTTCACAGACTGTCCTTCTTCCTGTTTACACGCTTGAAACTCTCTCACGGTTTGATGAAGTTCTTGCTCTACTTGTTGTGCAAACAACGATTTCAATTCTCCCAACGTGTCATATGCACCAAGTTGTTCCAGATTCTTTTGGATATCTGGTTTCATGGTCATAAGCATAAGGCCAGCAATTTCCTTTGAAGCCTTGACCCACTTAGAATGGGAAGTAAGGACATCTGGAGGAAGTACTTGTCTAACATGAGGAATTGGCATAGCAGGTATTGGCTGCTCCAAGTATGGTAACTTGTCTTCAACTGATAGCACAATCCAAAGATTGCGATACCAGTCCATGAAGTTAGGTCCAGTCAATCTTTGTTTTTCAAAAAAATCCCTAAAAACCAAATTTTTTACGATTGTGGTAGTCATCTACAATCAGAAAAAGTTCAAATTATAAGTATTTTCGATAATTAAATTCTTAAAAGAATTAACTAGCCAATTAATTACTAATAAGACTAAGATCTAACTTAACCTCCCACTTATTACCGAAGGTCTTACCAACGTGTAAACAAGTAAGGCAAGAGGTAAGCAATGAGTGTTAATTTCATATTCATGCAACTCTTAGTTTTATGAGACTTTATGACATTAGTAACACATATAGTAATGTCAACGTGCATGTTTAGTCTCATCTTATGCCTCGGGTCCAAGGTCTGACCAAACATACTCGATTTAAGTCCACCAAAGAGGTCAAACCAATTGCACGTGTTTTTTCTTTGGTTGGCATAGACTTAAAATTACACATAGGGTTATTCACATAAAAGTGTCAAAAGCGTATACAAAGAGGCATGCAAACAAATTTGTAGCACTTATTTTTTAAAACCTTATAAACGACATTGTAGTAATATATGGGTTCTCGGTAACTCCAATCAAATGCACAAAGAAGTGGAGAACCAAGTTAGCGCGAAGCTTATGAAAAACCTGAATTCTATAGGAATGTCCGCCTTAAACTTCTCTGTGAGTTTGTTCTAGTGGATGAGCCGTACTTCCCCATAATTCATAATGTCCATTTTTCAATTAATCAAGAAATCAAGTTTCATATTTTAGTGTCTTATTAATTTTCTCAAAAATCAAGTTTTCCACGAAACAAATAGCAGGTCAAAATGAACATGTATTAGGCGTGTAATTAATAGACCAGTTTTAATATCATCTTTCTCTCTAAGTATTAGTCCGTATTGCATACATATTAGACGTGTAAACGAGTAATCTAGTTTGCAATTATGCACATAAGCAGACAAATACAAAAGATGCCATTAATTAAACAAGTAAACATGTAATATCCGAGTTCTCTTGCAAGTCTTCCTTAATTAGAGAACCATAAGACTCTCACTAGGTTTTTATCTATGTGCCTAGATCGCCCCATTCATCACAAGAAGTGATTGAGTGGGTCTTATGGCCGGAAAAAGGAAACAAACATCAAACTAAATATTTAAAAGATCTAGTTTTCAAAAATATAAAGGATTTTATTACCATAAATAAAAATAAAGATCTTTTAACTAAATAGTGTGATTTAATTTCCTTAATTAAAAAGGATATATATACTAAATTAACCAATTAATTAACCTTCCTTTTTAACCTATATTAACTTTTAACAGTTTTCAAGATCTAGGTCTACTTATTTTATTTAATTATGACAAGGATTTGCATATCATTGTTATATTTGCAAGGAAAACACTAAATAAAAGAATAATGCAGCAGATCAAGCATGTGAATTAAATTTAAACGTGTACAATTCAAGACATGATGTAATTCTAAGTGTGTAACCCTAATGCCAAAACGATCGAAACATGGCTCTGATACCACTGTTGGGATTTAATAACTAGTTAAACCATTAACTACGAATACGCAGCGGATGGATCTAGTTTTAGCTTTAAGATTAACACATAATAAAGTAAATGATTACTTACCTTTTGATCTTGATCTTGAAACAAAGTAGTGGTTAAGTTATCACCTCTACGGTTGCTCACACGACGCGTCCAACAAACACACCAAGCTGCTAGGCTTTATTTCACGTCTCTAACACCACGTGTCACTTTACCTTGGATCGAAAATCACCACAAACCCTAGTTTGCTTTTGCACCAAAAATCAACAAACCCTATTTAGGGTTTTACCAAATTCGGTATAAATCGAAATCTAAAACCACGAAACCTTTTGAGGTTTCAAACATGTTGCACTCTCAAACAAAAAATAAACCGAATCCTTGATCTTCCTTAAGTCGAGCTTGAGCTAAGTTGAAGCTCAAATCACACCTTAATACCCTTAATGGGTTTAACCGAAAATCAAACTAGGAAAACAATGGAAACAGAAAACCTTTAAGGTTGAATTCTACTGAGATTAAAGAGAAAAGAAAACCAAAATCTTTTTAGGTTATTGAGGTATTGAATGTGTGATTTATGAGCTAGGGGTGAGGGTTTATATAACCCTCAAACCCTAGTTGTAGATGAAATAGGATAAACTCACTTGCATCCTTATCAAACTCTTCTTTCTCTCTTGTCTCCTATCACAACACAAACACTCCCTCACAAAACCCTATGGTCGGCCAAACCTTAGCACCCCATAGGTTTGTGTTTTGTCGTTTCAAATACCTTGGTTTATTATATTTAAACGCATATTAAGCTAGTTATTAAACGGTAACAAGCTAATGTCATTTAAATACATTTCGTGAAGCATATTCAAAGAATAAATGCAATCTAACTGTTTTAACGTGTGTGCCCCCAATAGGCTCACGTAATTCTAATCGTATAAACGCTAATCCAACTCACATATTCCAACACAAATAACCTGCCAACCCGTGAACCCGAACTGATCAACCCGAACACGACTCGATTGCCACCTTAAGCAAAAGCCACATATCTCAAAGGTCATTTAACCTTTCATGACTAACTAAACGTTGCTAGAGGTGGTCCTTTGAAAAGGATCAATCAACACCTATGAGTGTAAGAAGTTGATTTTTCTCCTATATTTAAACATTTTTGAGTAACGATAGGCCCTTAAAACCTAATTAAAAAAATCAACGTCCAACTTTCGAAGTTCAATTTAGATTTCTTTTAAAAATACTTTTCAGCAACTTTGAAGATACATAAAGCTTCATCAACACATGGTGATTCCAAGACAATCAAGAACACTTCCAAGAACTTTAGTTTGTTATTATTTTTTTAGTAAGATGTTTACTTCATTTTTCAAGGATAATATTGTATTTAAGTCTAACTATCAATTAATTTTCCTATGCACTCGCTCAAATGATGTCAACTAGTTGTTAATATTATTATTATTGTGTCATGTTATGTCAGAAAACAAGTTGTGTTTAACTTTTAATTATTGTAATGGCTTTGGTAGCTATGGATGCATGCACTATTGGTGTAGGATACTGAGAATAGTTATTACATTTGTTTCTCTATGATTGAAGTGTCCTAAATCTTGGGGACGCAATAGAGGTTTAAGAGCAGCTGGTGGCTTGAGCCATCGGCGAAAACGCCAGCCCACGGTGTGAAAACCACACCGTGGTTGGCGTTTTCGCGTCTCGCTCCGCCACCACCAGCCGAGATGGTGAGAGAAAACGCGAGGTGAAAACGCAAGACGCCGTACTGTGTCTCGCGTTTTCGCGTCTCGCGTTTTCGTGCTTGTTTTTTTCTTCTTTTTCGAGTTGTGTTTGTGTTTCGTGTGTCTGTTTTTAATGGTTTTTTTCCTTCTTTCTTGTTGCAGGTGAAGAGAAAGAAGATGGAGGAACAAGATGGTTTATGTTTTGACTTTTGAGGTTACTTTTGATTTATTGGTTTTTTTTTTTTTTGACAGATTTAGTCCTTCAATATTTGATGTTTTTTTCATTTAGTCATTGCAAGTTTAGTCTTAATATATATATATATATATAATTTGGTTTAAAAATATGTGAGATTTATTTAAATAAAAGAAAAAAAAGTGAGGTCCCCATAACACCTGAAATTGTGATGTTAATCATGAAGGGTGTTTTTGATGTTATGGGGTGTTTTGGTGTTATGGGAAAAAAGTGGTGATGTGGCATCACTTTGCTCAACACTGTATCTAGTGCTCTAAGAGTAGTAACAGGGTTAAATGTATGTGGTTGTGGATAATTAGGTCAGTATGGACGTATTACTTAATTATTAGTATCACTTCTAGCGTAGGATACATGATATGGCACAAGTTCAAATTAGGGATGGCAATGGATCTGGGTTCGGGGCGGATTTTAGTGTACCCGTATCCGCACATGTTTATAATATCTACACCTGTATCGGCCCCATTACCCGATGGGTATCCTGTTAATATTATCCACCGGTTTATTGGGTTTCCTTGCGGGTATCGGGTATCATCAATTGATTATTCTATAGACAAAATCTTTTTTTTGGCAAAGGGTTTCTCCGGTATTCTATGGACAAAATCACGAGTATCAAGATTAAGTCACACTAAAACCCACCGATAAAATAAATCAAAACACCTTAATATATTCAAAAAATTTGAAAGATTAGAAAACAAATACATATCATACAATTTAACGCTTTCGAATAATTCATGTACAACATCCAAATGTGTTAAATAATAAAGATACTTACATAAAAAATATAATGGAAGAAATTATATATATGTACTCAAATTAATCATAATAGCAATAAAGCGAGTAAATATTCGGGTAAACGGGTATGGGTACGGGTACCGGTAATCTGGGCGAGTATTACTAGAACCCCTTACCGAACCCGTACCCAATTAAAAAAAATTTATCAATACCCAAACCCGCATCTAAACCCGCCAACCCGCCCCCGAACCCGACCCAACCGGTTCGGGCTTCAGTTTTCCCCTCGGTTTCGGATGCTTTTGCCATCCTTAGTTCAAATAAAATAACATCTTATTGTAAAAAAGGTAGGACATGATTGTAGCCGTCAGATGAGAAAATCAAGGGCCTAGATATATGGTGGCATTTTCTTAAAATTTATAAAGTTTAACCATATTAATCTATTTAATAATTAAATAAAAGGGTAAAAATGTCATTTGGCTTATAATTGTAGTAAACACGCATTGATCATATACTGGAATTTGCAAAAGAAAAAGTCGACCGAGCCATTAAACGTCAGCTTCAAATTGAATCTCATAATATAATGAGACAATGATGATGATGATATTAATTTCGATATATATTTTTTAGATATTTGAATCACAAAAACTATTTATAAATCGATGTTGTTTAATAAAATCAGTTTACGCATTAGAATGGACTACCAAAATTTGTCTATGAATCGTAAAAATTGATTTTAGATTTACGATTCGGGTGTTTATAGATTTTGATATCGATCTGTTTCGTAACTGGGTTTCTTATAATTCTTGTGTTCAAAATCGTTTTTGGAAAATTGTTTTACGATTTTCTGGGTAAAATAATCTTTGTGTGTTGCAACGATGATGATTCAGTTTAAAGATAATGAAAGATCATGCAACAGGAAGATGCAATCAAGAAGATGAAGCAGTTCGAAGATGCAATTCATGATGATGCAGAAAATTGTAGAATAAGATGTCTCTATCCCGTTTATCTCTTTCGGCTAATTCAAGCGTTCGACGTTGAATTGCAATTTTCTCTCTTTTCAACTCTGCAGCTTCTCGACGCTCGGCCTTCCAGATATCCAACTCCCGATTCATCAACTGGATATAGTACTGTTTTTGCTCCTCCCTCTTGTTCCATTTGTCTTTTTTAATGTTTAAGAATTTGTCGGCTATCAAAATAACAAAAGAAGAAGATTTTCCACGAGAAGAGGCAGCTGATTTATTCTTGGCCTTTGATTGGTCATGACCTGGTGGTCGTACTTCTTGAGTCTCTTCCTCAGCCTCATCCGCTTCATTATTTAAATTAAAACCACCAGATGCTGACCCCGAGGTAGTTTCAAAAGTCTTAGATTTTTTTCGCCCCTTTGCATTGTTGTAAAAAGAAGGCATATCAATGTCTAACCAACCTTGGTGATATTTCAAAATGTTATAACAATGCTCTAATGTAAAGTCTTGCTTGTAAATCATTTTGTATTCTGCACACGCTTTTTGGAACACATCAAGGTGATTTGAACCACTTTCGTGATTATCTTCAACATTATTGATGATAGCACAAAAAACACAAATTCTAAGGTGAACCCTATTTTTTCATTTGTTAAGGATCGAGTCCCAACCTCTTGATGAACCAGTTTCCTGTTCAGAGTACGTAATAACAACATCCCAAAACCCCTTAGTCTTCATATTGTTTTTAATATTATTATTTTCTGACATATCGCACCGAGCTTGGCACAAGTGATCTCTTCCTCCACTGTCCACTCTTTTAGCGGCTCCATGGGGTCATTCTTTTTGGCCTTTGTTGCACGTCTCGATGGCTTCTTAGGTTTGACGGGTAACACCTCTACGACAGGAGAGTCGTCTTCTTCGTCGTCGTTAACCAGAGCCAACCGTGAGTCGAACCGTGAGCCGAACTGTGACCCATAGAATAATATTGGCTTGGGTAATACTCTTGACTAAACATTAACAGCTCAAAATCCATATCAAGATTGATACGATTAACTGGAGAATAAGGTTGATTTGCTTGGGAACACGATGATTCCATAGTAGGACGATACAACCCAGTTGGTGATTGGTAAAAAGCATTTTGGTTGTTATACGGAGGATGAAATAAACGATTTTGATAAAACATGTTATTATTATGTGGTGGTTGTGGCAATTGTGAAGTATATTTAAAACCAGGTGATCGAAAGCAGATGGGTGGTGAAACACTGGATAATTAAAAATTCGGATCCGGTGTTATATGCGAAACACTTTGTTGAAGTTGGGAATTTGGAGTTTTTGAATTAAGAGAAATATTTTGAATTGTTGTTTGAATGTGTGAAAAAATTAATGAAATGAGTGGGTATTTATAGTGTTAAATTAAAAAAAATTAATAGGTAAAAAGTTTTTTTAATATAAAACAAGAAAATCAGATTTTGTTGCTTTTTACCTCCCTCGACAACGGTCGGCTTCACGACTACAATTTCTAAGCGACCGACGGCGACTACCAGCCTCACTATGGTGGCGACCGACTGGCTAGTCGGTTGACCGACTTGGTCAACACACCATAGTCAATAGCCTTAAATTTTCGGACTTAATGTGTAATTAAAAGTTACTTAAATTTGTTATTGGCATAGGAGTTTAATTATAAAGATACCCACGGCTGTCTTTATAATTTTGAATTTTTTTAAGGCGATGAACAAAATTACATAATGAGACCTTTCGAGAAGGAATGTTATATATAAAATGTCACCACTTATAACATACTATTCCTTTAACCCGCCTAACGGGCAGGCTACTTTCGTAATACGTAATACGTTATCTCTATTAGTCTTTTGTATTGCATGCAGGGTTCTAAAAAGCACGGCATAACGTCGTTAAGGCCTTGCGTTTTCATCATTTATTCCTCCATTTACATTGTTTCTTTTGTTTCTGCCACATCCTTTATACTCGATCAATAGATATCTTTCGAGATCCCATGCTCATTCTTTTATCACGTACTGACTAAATACATCGATGCACATGCATGTGGTCATTAAACGATCTGTTTGTGATGTTTGTAGATAATATGGGATAATTTTAGATGATATCATATCCTTGGCATGTCATCGATGATGAGTCATCATTGACATGGGCGATGAGATGGTAATGATGTGTCATGGTCTTCTCTATTATATAGTGTAGAGATAATGTATATAATTGTTATCAGGACAAATTTTGAGACCCCTAAAACTTTTGATGCCCTATACGGTCACCCACCTCGCACACCATCAAAGACGACCTTGAAGATACCATAGAGTTAATCGATAGTTGGTGTTGGTGTTAATCGAATTATGATTTGCTAACAACGCAATATTAATAAGCAACTTTTATAAGTCAAAACAACTAGGTAACGAATTCAAACTAGTGATACATTTTAATAAAGCGAAGGACAAAATCAAATCAAATCGTGTTAGTTAATTTCAGTGTTCGCTCTTTTACTTCCAATAATAACTTCCTCTGTCCAAAATTAATAATTCATGTTTTTATAAGATGTGTCATTTTAATTGTTTATTACTAAAAATAAGTTGGAAGGTTTGATAAAATTTATCATATTATCTTTGCATTAGTTTTATTACAAATTAAAAAAAAAAACTAATTAAGTAATTAACGGTAAAATTGTTTATCTGTAAAAAAAATAATATAACATTACCTAAGAGTGTTAGGTACCCTCGTGCCATTGCCAAAAAGTGATGACACGTCACCCAAATCTCTCATGGCAGCACACTATCACATGACACCAAAAATAAACTCGTTCCCTGGCACAACAAAACGTGGTGCCGTGAGAGATATATTTTTTTTAATTTTTTTACATTATATAAATAAGAAATAACAAAAAATAATTTCATTAAATAAAACATTGTACATTGGATGAAAATACAAATTCAAAATAACGATACAATAAAAAATATACAATTTAGTGATTATGGTTTCATAAATGCTCCACGAGGTCTTGTCAAAGCTCGGTGTGCACTCTTCTATCTCTAAGTTCTTTGGTTTTCCTAACATGTAAATCGCATCGTTCGATCCAAGTTCGTTGAATGTTCGGCTATGGATTAACGAACATATCTCAGAAATTCGTAAGTTCAAATTTTTCATCTTGCAATATCATGTTATATAATATTATACAACAATACATGATTTTTTTCAACGCGTTGATTTGGTAAGCACGTGTGGGTTGTCGTATAAGAGTTGGGTATTTATGATCGCGCCTTTTGAATTGACCATGTAAGAACTTTGGGCAGTTTCTCCAATCTCAATGCATACAATTAATACTCCCGAGCATTCACGGGAGTTCATTTTTTTCTTCGTGTAATGCATATATTTTTAAAAATATCATCTGAAGTGCGCCTTCTTAAAAACTCTGGTAGAAAATATATATGCATTTAGTAAAGTTCTCTAAACATTCTCGTGAACAACGTTTCGCAATTTGCAAGTACTCGTCAAATGCATCGAGTGTTGTGTCGTATACCAGTTGGCGTATGACGGATGCGCACTTCAAAATAGGACCAATACTTAAACGACCGGCAGCATTGATACATTGTTTAAAAAAACAAAAGTACTCAGGAAGAGGCTGAGTGATACGAACATGATCGAGCCCGTCAAAGCGAAAGCAAGCCCAAATCAAGAACACTGATCTAAGGCCAAATCAAGTTAACATAGCAGTTGCATTCCTAGTCAATTGTTTCCTCATTTGTAGGCATTTCATAAGCACATGACTTCACTAGGTGGAAGTACAATGCATGCATGTAATTCACGTTTACCTTTTCTGCAAGTTTCCTTATTTGTAGCTTAGTGGGTAGGGTAGTTAAGAAAGCAGTTTGTCTTTTCCCTTATAAATTGTAACTTTGCATTTAGTAATGATATGTGAAAATTGTCTCAAGTCTCCATCTCTCTCTGTGTCTATTTCTTGAGTCTAACCCGCTGAAGGGTGTATCACTGGTGCTTTCATTGATATCAACCATGCCTCCCCGTAAAGACACATCAAATGACGATCAACCCACAAGCTTCCAAGATCAATTATCCGCCCTAAACGCAAAAGTTGATGCCCTTGTCAACAGCATGACAACCCTTCTCCAAGCCCGACCGCCGCCAACAACCACCCATCCCCCGTTGCCACCCCCACCCAACAACCCGCTTCATAAATCACCAAAAATTCTGTTACCCACGTTTGATGGCACCTCTCCGTTGGATTGGCTTTTTCAAGCCGACCAATATTTCACGTTTTATAACATCCCGTTGGAATAACGTGTGGCACTTGCTTCCTTCCACTTCCAAAGAGACGCGTTAAGTTGGAATAAGTACATGCATAACAATCAGCTCTTAGGTGACTAGGAAACCTTTACACGTGCCCTTGAACTTCGCTTCGGCCCCTCCTCATTCAAAAACCACCAGGCCGCACTCTTTAAGCTCAAACAAACCAGTTCAGTAGCCGCTTTCCAGACAGAGTTTGAAGGACTCAGTAATTGTGTTGTTGGATTACCCACCACCACCCTCATTAACTGTTTTATATCGGGTCTCTGTTCCGATATACAACAGGAAATCACCGTGTATAAGCCCACCACACTTCACCAAACTTATGGTCTCTCCAAACTCATCGAGGATAAGTTAGCCGCTAACGAATCACAAGTTGCATCCTCCAGCCGTCCCCCGTTCATCTTTCATACCACCCAAACCACCACAATTAAACCCACTGTAATCCCACCCGCCATCCTCCCAAAACTAGCGAAACAAACCACGTCTTTACCTACACGACGACTCTCACCCGAAGAAATGCAAACTCGTCGTAGCCAAGGACTTTGCTTCCGTTGTCCAGAGCGGTTTTACCCGGGTCACCGTTGCAATCCACCTCAGTTCCTCCTGCTTGGAAATGACGAACCACTACCATTAACTAGTAACATAGAGGCCCAAACCAACCTAGAAGACCATTCCTATGACACACAACCGCTTCAGTTCTTAGCACTTTCCACAGCGGCATTGCACGACACCACATGCCCACTGGCGATCCGCATTACTGGTTACATCAACGGACACACTGTCACCGTGCTTGTGGATTCTGGTAGTAGCCACAATATCATCAAACCTTGCCTCGTTTCCTTACTGCACTTACCATTCGATTCCCAACCCTCATTTCCCATTATGATTGGTAATGGTACGTTTCTCATTGCTACGAGTGGCAATGCTCAACATTCGACCTTCGCCTTTCGAATACCCCATTTTCTATATCTCCGTATGTTTTCCCTATTGAAGGTGCTGATGTCGTGTTAGGCATGTCATGGCTTAGTGCCCTTGGGCCAGTCAAAGCAGATTTTTCGGTGCCACAACTTACCTTCAATCACCTAGATTAACAAGTTACGTTGCGTGGGGAGTTCCTCGTCCAAGTCTGGATCATCATCGACCTTGAGGACAAGTCGCTAGTCTCAACCGGGGCCCGGTATTGAACGAACCTATGATCGAGCCCGCTCAAAGCGAAAAGCAGGCCAAGTCAAGAACACTGATACTCTAAAGGCCTAATCAAGTTAACATTCCTCCGCTGGTTGCATTCCTAGTCAATTGTTTCCTCATTTGTAGGCATTTCATAAGCACATGACTTCACTAGGTGGAAGTACAATGCATGCATGTAATTCACGTTTACCTTTTCAGCAAGTTTCCTTATTTGTAGCTTAGTGGGTAGGGTAGTTAAGAAAGCAGTTTGTCTTTTCCCTTATAAATTGTAACTTTGCATTTAGTAATGATATGTGAAAATTGTCTCAAGTCTCCAATCTCTCCTTCTGTGATCTATTTCTTGAGTCTAACCCGCTGAAGGGTGTATCATGGTGCTTTCATTGATATCAACCATGCCTCCCCGTAAAGACACATCAAATGACGATAAACCCACAAGCTTCCAAGATCAATTATCCGCCCTAAATGCAAAAGTGTGTATGCCCCTAGAGTCAACAGCATGACACACTTCTACAAGCCTGACCGCCGCTAACAACAACACATCCCCCGTTGCCACCACCACCAATAACCCGTTATATAATCACCAAAAATTCTGTTAACACAGTTTGCTGGACCTCTATGTTGGATTGGCTTTTTTTTTTCAAAAGGCCGACAATTTTCACGTTTTATAACATCCCGTTGGAACAACGTGTGGCACTTGCTTCCTTCCACTTCCAAGGAGACGCGTTAAGTTGGTATAAGTACATGCATAACAATCAGCTCTTAGGTGACTGGGAAACCTTTACACGTGCCCTTGAACTTCGCTTCGCCCATCCTCATTCGAAAACCACCAGGCCGCACTCTTTAAGCTCAACAAAAACCTGTTCCGGTTAGCCGCTTTCAGACAGGTTTGGAACGGTAATCATAATTGTGTTGTTGGATTACGCATCCATCCGCCATCCATAACTGTTTTATATCGGGATCGTTCCGATATACAACAGGAAATCACCGTGTATAAGCCCACCACACTTCACCAAACTTATGGTCTCTCCAAACTCATCGAGGATAAGTTAGCCGCTAACGAATCACAAGTTGCATCCTCCAGCCGTCCCCCGTTCATCTTTCATACCACCCAAACCACCACAATTCAACCCACTCTAACACCACTAGCCATCCTCTCGAACCCAGCGAAACAAACCACGCCTTTACCAACACAACGACTCTCACCCGAAGAAATGCAAACTCGTCGAAGCCAAGGACTTTGCTTTTGTTGTCCAGAGCGGTTTTACCCGGGTCACCGTTGTAATCCACCTCAGTTCCTCCTGCTTGGAAATGACGAACCACTGCCATTAACTAGTGACACAGAGGCCCAAACCGACCTAGAAGAGTATTCCGGTGACATACAACCGCATCGGTTCTTAGCACTTTCCGCCGCGGCATTACACGGCACCACATGCCCACTCGCGATTCTCATTACTGGTCACGTCAACGGACACACTGTCACCGTGCTTGTGGACTCTGGTAGTAGCCACAATATCATCAAACCTTGCCTCGTTTCCTTACTACACTTACCATTCGATTCCCAACCCTTATTTCCCTTTATGATTGGTAATGGTACGTTTCTCCATTGCACGGGGCAATGCCCCAACATCGACCTTCGCCTTTCGAATACCCCATTTTCTATATCTCCGTATGTTTTCCCTATTGAAGGTGCTGATGTCGTGTTAGGCATGTCATGGCTTAGTGCCCTTGGGCCAGTCAAAGCAGATTTTTCGGTGCCACAACTTACCTTCAATCACCTAGATAAACAAGTTACGTTGCGTGGGGAGTCCTCGCCCAAGTCTGGAATAATCACGACCTTGAGGACAAGGTCGTAGTTCACCCGGGGGTATTGATACGAACATGATCGAGCCCGTCAAAGCGAAAGCAGGCCCAAATCAAGAACACTAATCTAAGGCCAAATCAAGTTAACATAGCAATTGCATTCCTAGTCAATTGTTTCCTCATTTGTAGGCATTTCATAAGTACATGACTTCACTAGGTGGAAGTACAATGCATGCATGTAATTCACGTTTACCTTTTCTGAAAGTTTCCTTATTTGTAGCTTAGTGGGTAAGGTAGTTAAGAAAGCAGTTTGTCTTTTCCCTTATAAATTGTAACTTTGCATTTAGTAATGATATGTGAAAATTGTCTCAAGTCTCCATCTCTCTCTGTGTCTATTTCTTGAGTCTAACCCGCTAAAGGGTGTATCACTGAGCATCATAAGTTGTAATAGCATTGACTATTTTTTTATAAGTGTAGAACTCATACGATACCTTCACCTAAAATAAACTTCCGTGTATTTAGGAGGAGTGTCACCCTCGGCAAAATAGACGTCAATTAACCGTTTTTTGGCCTCATCTTGTTCACGTGGTATGTATGTCCTATTCTTCTTAGGATCCGATCCCGATCCTGAACCCCCGGCTTCTTGAATACTCAAAGCTAGAAATTATTCATAAGCCTAAAAACCCAGCAGATATCGCTATGCATCGTCTTGAAAATAAATATCATAATGATTGATGACGTATAGTCCAAACTCGGGTCATGAACCCGACCCACGAATAGTACTTATATCCAGGCCCATGATGAATGGGCCATAGCGACATCGATACGGGCTTCCAAGGCCCAAATGGTACTGCCTATAGGGAAGCCCATGACATATGGGCTATCACGACGAGGATTTAGGCCCATGAGGCCCAACTAGCACGCACGTCCGCAGATACCTAGAACACCCGTTATGAACGAGTCATATTCATGAGGTGGCCCCACTAGTTATTAAAAACGGCGGTTACTAAATAACGGTGAGACCTCTCGGATACCAACCTAATTAATGGGGCAAAGCCCATTAGGGTTTGGTGAGTATATAGAGGGCACCTCGGCTCTCGTCTAAGGTACGCCCTCATAACCCTAACTTTCTACTAAAACCTAAACCGATTACTTACTCTCACGCCGGAGGATAATCGTGGGAGACAATCCCACGGTAAGCCTAACGGTGCTTTGTTTTCTTAGTGCGCAGGTCTCATACATCAAGACTTAATTGATACAGGAACCGGAGCCTAACAGATCCGTATTACACCTAATTCGGACCTAATCAAGGATCGTCCAACTTTTGTATCAACAGACTTCAACACCTTGCTAAACCCGACACGAATTTTGTACTAACATTAAGGTATTGGGGTTCATTGAGCTTCATTGTGATGATAGGAGAGAGCTCGTTGTTTACTCTCTGTTACATCCTGGTGATATATATATATGATGACGCCAAAATCATGCTGATGTCGGAATTATGAAAAGAAAATAGAAATTCCTTCCGGTGCTGAAGTCGTCCGCTATAGAAAACTCAGTTGTATTCCAACTTACGACTCACGGTGTATTTATCTTGCGGGCATAAAAACTTTTGTGATTTAAATAAGAAAAAAGAGAGTAACTAAATACTATTATGTTAAATAATTTTCAGAATACTCATTCCTTTAAGTACTTTTTAAGAATACCATGGTCACTTATTTGAATAACCGCGGTTATTAAAAAGTAGATAAAGACATAATTGCATGATATAAGGCATCTAAAATGACCAAAGGCTTTTAAGACTTGAGCTTATGCAAAATCAAGCTACTTTAGTCGCTTCTGCTATAGGTTTTACACGAGCTTGACTCCTATGATACTCTTCGGCTACCGAGACACAAAATGTTGTCGTAAAAGATCCTAGAACTCTCGATAAGTACAATGATCAAATTCATCTAATGATATGAAAGTCAAACATATCGAATAAGTCTTATAATCATACAGAGTATGCTTTCAAAGCCACATACTTTCCGATCAAAATACAACTTCCCAAATGTGGCTATGGTTTTATATAAGAAAATGAAAGTAGAGTGCAACTTTAATACAACAAAGACTAACTGGGCAACTCGA
>BQNB010037629.1:0-49312 GCA_026074375.1 Tanacetum coccineum
CTAGAGAACAAACTAGTGATGATAGTGATATTCAAGAAGGAAGTGATAAAGACGTAGACAAAGAAGAAGCCGAAACATTCAATTTGATGGCTAGGAACTTCTGAAAGTTCTTCCACAAGGGCAATCGATTCGTGCATGGCAACCGTTTCGGCAATGGTGCCAATAGATTCGGAAGAGGCCGTGGAAATGGTTTTGGAAATAAAGGAGGTGAAAGCTCAAGATAAAAGTGAGGTTGCTATAATTGCGAAGAAGAAGGTCACTTCATTGGTGAGTGTCCAAAGCCCAAAGAAAACAAGGCCTTTGTTGGAAAAGCTTGTAATGATAGTGAATACGGTGATGAACCTCAAAATGATGCAACATTTCTCATGGCAATCGACTCTCTAGAGGTATAATATAAACCATCTAATTCTAATAATGAATTAGATATTATTGATTTGCAAAAGGAGAATGAGGAACTCCTAAGGTTAAACAAGGATTTTACTAAAACATTTGAAAAGCTTTTAAAAACACGCTCTTTTAAAAGTGAGAAATCAAAACTTTTAAGTAAATCAATGATCTTGAATTTGAAGTAAAGAAACTTTAGAATAATAAAGAGGTAATTGAACCTTTCAAAAAGTGTGATGAACTCACTCAAAAGGTTGACTCTTTAATAAGAGTATCATTGTTTTGGACAATATGTTAAGTCGTCAAAAATTGTCCCAAGACAAGGAAGGTCTTGGATTTTCTAAGAATGATAAAACCACTTCCGTAATCCTAAACAAACCAATAACGTTTGTAAAAGAAGGACAAAATGAGTCTCCCGAAAAATCATCACCTGACCCGCTGAGTGACGCGCCACCAGCGCGTTAGTGGGCCGTCTAAACTCGTTGATCCTCAAACTCATTTTGCAAGCACTCGAGGTACCCAAACACCCGTTACAAGAGTTGAAACCACCAAACAAGGATATCATCCGGTTTTAAGTAACGGACTTAGATACTCTCAAATTCGAGTTGACCCAAGACCTCTCTTACCCACTCCTAATATGAGACCTTCTAACTCATATAATCGAAGACCTTCTTTTCAAAACAACCATTCTTCTGAAAGAAGAATTTTTTATAATAATCAAAGGTCTTCATCGTATCAACACAATACCTTCCAAAGGAAAGAAAACTCCTACCCAAATCATAGAATAAAAACACCTCGGAGCGTAGGACTAAACTTTCAAAACCATCTTGATTTTCAAAACAATCCTTGGTTGGCGTTCTCGAGGTACGATCTACATAAAATATGTGCATTACTTCAAGACCCAAGAATGGTTAACTTGGGCACTATAACACCTCCAAAATCGGATAGCAGCTGAAGGGAACCGGGGGTGCTACTTCATAGAACAAAGTACAAGTTACAGAAAACAACCTCTAAATGAGACGTTTTGAAAAGTTACACATTCGATTTATTACAAAACATTAGACTTTACAAAAAAGGTCCCAACAATTTTAACAAAAAACAATGTTTTCAAAACAAAGTTTTATCGAATGTGATAATATGTAGAGTCTTCAAAATATATATGTTAGGATCACATAAATGGACCCGAACAAAGAAGCTTTGGTCACTCGAAGATACAAGACAAAAGTCTAGCTCGTTAGTTGGTTAATTAATTAATGTTTATTAATGTAATTGGGCTGACAAAGAAAAAGCCTGAAAAGCCCAACAAAAGCCTAGAATGGGCAGAACCTTGTTAGTATAAATACACCTAGTTTAGTCAAAATTAGGTTAGACATTAGAGACATCATAGTTAGTCAATATTATTATTAGGATTTCTAGCCACCAAAAAGGTTTTCTTTCAATCATCAATAAAGTCTTTAATTTTCTGCATCTTGATTCTACACATCATTGTTAAGGTTTGTATGAATGATCATGGAACCTACAAAAAATTCTCCAAATTGCACTTCATTATCAAATTCTCTACCGTGGTCGGTACTTATTGACACTATTGAACAACCTAATTGGTTTTGAATTTTCCTACTAAATATTTCGAGTTGATCGAAAGCTTTAGTTTTATCCTTAAGGAATCTAGTACAAGTATACCTAGAGTAATCATCTACTATGACTAGGGTGTAACGGTTTCCTCCGTAACTCCGTACGGCAGATGGACCGAAGAGATCCATATGGAGAAGTTCTAAGCATCTAGTCATTGAGACTATATTCTTAGCTTTGTGACTAGCGTGAGCTTGTTTTCCCATTTTGCAAGCATCACAAAAATGTTGATCAAACTTAAGCTTAGGAAGGTTTCTAACTAATTCCTTAGAAGCCAAGGATTGAATAAGATGCATGTTTGCGTGACCTACTCTCCTATGCAACAATGTGGAGTTTTCATCAATCGTTGCTAGACAAATTTGATCTTTTGGCTTATTTCCTAATTTCATCACATATAAGTCTTTCTTTTTAATACCTCTACCTATGACTCTACCGTCCTTAGTGATTTCACTATCATGTTCAGATAAAGTTTCTATATACTTATTATCACATATTTGTCCTATACTTAGCAAGTTAAATCCTAAGTTATCAACATGTTCTACATTATCTATTTTAAGAGAGTCATTAGAAATCGTACCTTTGCCAATGATGTTACCGCGAAGATTACTACCAAAAATGACACTACCTCCATTGTATGCCTTGTAAGTGGAGAAGAGCTTTTGGTTGCCCGTCATATGTTTAGAGCATCCGCTATCCTTGATCCATTCGCCAGGTTCCAAGTCGACTCCAAGGCACATCTATTTATATAATACAATGACTCAAACATTTGGTCCCCAATATCTCATGGGTCCAAAATTGTTAGTGCTAAACATCCCTTGCATTTGATGTAATTGGTTGGGATGAGGAAATAGAGAACATATTTCCCATGGCATGTAAAATTGACGTGGAAAGTTGTTCCAAGTTACAGGAAAGCCATGAGGTTGATTTTGTCGACCAATGTTCCTTTTTGGTTGCGATGTTTTGGCACGAGGATGATTATTATTGACTCTTCTAGGAGGTGAAGTTTTTGATCTAAAGTATTGTTTCGAAAATCTAACTCCGGGCTTTGACAATGACTAATAGAATTGTTTAACCTCATCTTCACTAGCAACGGGAACTTTGGCTTTGTTTACAATTATGTGTTTTGCTCTAGGACCTAAAATGAATTTTTTAAAAGACACAATTTTCTCAGATCCAAGCGTTGCCGGCGGCGGTCCCATAATTATTTTGGGGGCCGCCTGGTCACTTAGGGGGCCGCCCATATTTATGGGACCTCCATCAGAGGACACCTTTTTCCGAGCTTTCACAAATTTTATTTTCTTAGTTCCACTAGAAGATGCTTCAAATGAATTAAACCCTAAACCTAGTTTATCACCAGAGGATTTTTAACTACTTAACATTTCATTTAAGCAATGTGTACTCTTTTCAAATTTATTTAATCTAGTGGATTCTTCTTTGAGTTTTTCATTCTCAATTTTAAGCCTATGACACATTGCACAATCGAGATCATCTCCTTTATTTTTCTCGAGTGTGGATAATTTATCTTTTAATTCTATAAGGTGTAACGGTTTCCTCTGTAACTCCGTACAACGGATGGACCAAAGAGATCCATATGGAGAAGTTCTAAGCATCTAGTCGTTGAGACTATATTCTTAGCTTTATGACTAGCGTTAGCTTGTTTTCCCATTTTGCAAGCATCACAAAAATGTTGATCAAACTTAAGCTTAGGTAGGTTTCTAACTAGTTCCTTAGATGCTAACAATTGAATGAGATGCATATTAGCGTGACCTAATCTCCTATGCTATAGAGTGGAATTTTCATCAATCATTGCAAGACAAATTTTGTCTTTAGGCTTATTTCCTAACTTCATCACATATAAGCCTTTCTTCCTAATACCTCTACCTATGACTTTACCGTCCTTAGTAATTTCACTATCATGTTCAGAGAAAGTTACTCTACACTTATTATCACATATTTGTCCTATACTTAACAAGTTAAATCCTAAGTTATCAACATGTTCTACATTATCTATATTGAGAGAGTCATTAGAAATCGTACCTTTGCCAATGATGTTACCGCGAAGATTACTACCAAAAATGACGTTACCTCCATTGTATGCCTTGTAAGTGGAGAAGAGCTTTCGGTTACCCGTCATATGTTTAGAGCATCCGCTATCTTTAATCCATTCGTCGGGTTCCAAGTCGACTCCAAGGCATATCTATTTATATAAGACAATAACTCAAACATTTGGTCCCCAATATCTCATGGGTCCAAAGTTGTTAGTGCTAAACATCCCTTGCATTTGATGCAATTGGTTGGGATGTGGAAATGGAAGACACATTTCCCATGGCATATAACTTTGACGAGGAAAGTTGTTCCAAGTTACGGGAAAGCCATGAGGTTGGTTTTGTCGACCAACGTTCCTTTTTGGTTGCGGTGTTTTAGCACGAGGATAATTTGTATTGACTCTTCTAGGTGGTGGAGTTTTTTTATCTAAAGTTTGGTTTTGAAAATCCAACTCTGGGTTTTGACAATGGACAAGGGTTTAGATTATATTTTTCATCATCCTACATTATATTAAGGTCATCTAAAAACCTTAATCTCTTTACATTTGTGATTTTATGCATATATGATGTTTGTATAGTTAATCACCATCTAAGAAACTTATTTACTTGTAAAATGGATTTTTACACTTGATTATGATTTGGTATTGGTATGTGCTTAATTACGCATACCTTTTACCTAATAAAACGGCCTAAATGACCAAAAGGCGGACCCCCCCCTGAAAAAAAAACATAAAAAATGGCCCCCAACTATTGTGTGTTTTGCTATTTGTGTTTTGCAGGTAATGGATATTCACTAAAGGACAAAAACGAAGCCAAAACCAAGCACGGGATTGGAATGAGCGTGGAAAACACACATCAAAAGTTGAAGGAACGTGTTTCTCTTTAAATGTGGCCAACCCATCAACATATGTTAATGGGCGGGTCAACCCATAACGCGTTATCTTAGAAGCCTTACTAGGTTGAAAAAGCAGAAAGTGGTAAAACCATCATAACCGACCAACATTAATATAAGCCAATTACACCTAAGCCTAACACCCGGTTAAATCTATTTCCCCTATTAGTCCCTAACTCCTTTACCCGTTAGTCCTTGCGGACTACATAGTTAGGTCCTAACCCAGTACATAGTTAGTCCTATACACTTTTTTCCCTCAACCCGTTACCCCATCTCACTCCCAATTAAACATTTCCGCCATTTTTAACTATTCATCATTCCTTCATAAACCTTGCACCACAAACAAAAATCCACTTCACCCACTCTAAAACCTCACACCAGATGATGACAAGACACTTCGAATCTGTTAGCCTTAAAATATGTTGGCTAATCAGGATGTTACATAGCATATACATTTAGCTTGCAGACACGCAGGGACTAGAAATGTCAAGTGTAGTAAGTAGATCGTGTCCCAGGCTATATATATCCCCTCCATACTTCCATGGAGGGGTGAGGATTCATTTTACTTGTAATAAGGTGTGTGTGTTTCTCTCTCTATTTGTTATAGGAAAACACACATCTTTCCTTTCTCTCACTAAATAATATGGCTAAACACTTGTCAAGGGGTGTTTAGTGTTCGATTCCTGTGGTTTAATAAGCTAAAACGTGGCTTATTTTGTCAATAAGCTCACGTCTCATTTTCTTGTGGGCTTATTGGTTTGTTTAGCTTATGTCCTCTTTGCTATACTAGTTCTAAAGCTTATTTTGTAGTAATTCCATGTCTTAGATAAGTTAATAGATCGTTTTTTTAAGCTTATTACATTCGGCTTATTTTTCTTCTTTTCCTTCTCGAAGTGGTATTTTTGGTTCGATTTAGAAGAGTCAAAAGAGTCATGTTCCTTTTTGTTTGTTCTTCAAACTAGGTTCTTAGTTTTCTTAAACTTTTGTTGCAAATTTTCGAGCTTATTCCTAGCTTATTACAAGCTTATTTCGAGCTTATTTGTGTTTTCTCTTATCTAGTAAGTGGTCCCAACCGGTTCTAAACAAGAGACAAAGATCCACATTTTTTGCTTCACAACACAAGGACAAGTTGTTTGTTTGTGTTTGTGGTCCTTCACCCGAAAGTGACTGCAAGCGGAATATGTCATAGGTTAAGCGAAATATGCAGGTGTAAATTTTAAGCGGAATATGTACGTTTAAATGTCAAGCGAAACATGCAGGTTTAAAGACAAGCGAAATATGTTAAACAGTCGAAGCGAAACATGTTAAACTGTCAAGCGAAATATGTTAATTGCCAAGCGAAATATGTTATGGACAAGCGAAATATGACAGTTACTTGCCAAGCGAAATATGTTTAGAAGTTTAAGCGAAACATGCAACTTTCATTTTTCAAGCGAAACATGCAACTTTTAACCAAGCGAAATATGCAATCCCTCAAGCGAAATATGTCAATTTTAATTTCACGGTTTTTCTATTGATTTTGTAAAATCCCGACAAGTAAACTTTTTCCTTCTCGGTTTTAATCATAGAGTTGTAAAATCCCGTGGAGTTAATTGCATTCTCTCTCACCACAATACAATCAACACTTCATAACACTTAAGATCCGATATCCATTCACAACTTCATCAAAATGTCAAATTCAAATATCAATTTGCAAACTCAATCATCGAATGCTCTTCATAATGCTATCATGGAAGCGGGTAGCAAAGATCGTCCACCAATGTTAGCACCGGGTAATTACGTTCAGTGGAAATCCAGAATCAAGAGATACATTGACACCAAACCTAACAGTGAACTCATCCACTATTGTCTCCAAAATCCACCATACACGTATCAATGGGCTGAGAAGACAGTTCCAGTTGCTGAAGGTAGTTCTGAAACAACTACAGAGAGGTATATGGAGAACTATAAGAATGTTTCACAAGACATACGCGATCAACTGAATGCCGAAGCTGAAGCCGTTCAGATCATTCTCACAGGGATAGATAACGATATCTACTCCACAGTTGATGCTTGTCCGAATGCATGTGAAATGTGGAAAGCCATTGAAAGGTTGAAACAAGGTGAATCAATCAATGTTCAAGATCTTGAAACCAATTTATATTGGGAGTTTGGAAAATTCACATCACGGGATGGTGAATCACTTGAATCGTATTACTCACGGTTTTACAAGATGATGAATGAGCTTGTCAGAAATCAGTGTCATGTTACAAATCATCAAGTGAATGTCCAGTTCTTACTTCAACTACAACCAGAATGGCAAAGGTTTGTGACACTTGTTAAGCAGAGTCAAGAGCTGAAGACTGTCTCCTATCACAAGCTTTATGACATTCTGAAGCAACACCAGAATGAAGTCAATGAGATAAGAGCTGAAAGACTAGCACGTACTGCTAATCCACTTGCACTTGTTGCTCAACAACAACCAGTTTACCATCATCAAAACCATCCTACTCAAAACACTCAATATTCCTCCACCAGATCGCAACAGTCTACCAGAAACAGAGGAAAAGCAATTGTTACCTCTTCTGCTCCTACTTATGATCCAGAACCTGCTACGGTTACTGAAGATGAGGAAATGTCAAAGGAAAAGGAGATTGACAAACTCATGGCTTTAATTTCTCTCTCGTTCAAGAAAATCTACAAACCTACCAACAACAACCTTCGAACTTCATCAAACACCAGTCGAGCTAATCAAGATAATTCTCCAAGAATCAACAGAGGAACTGGGTATGATAATCAGAGGGCAGTTAATGTTGCTGGGGCTAGGGAAAATGTAGGTACTCCGGTAGTGCAAAAGTCTGGGATTCAGTGTTACAACTGCAAGGAATATGGGCATGTATCAAGGGAATGTCAGAAACCAAAACGAGTAAAGGATGCAGCTTATCACAAGGAAAAGATGTTATTGTGTAAACAAGAGGAAGCTGGGGTTCAGTTGAATGCAGAACAAGCTGATTGGAAGGATGATACTGATGATGAGTCTGAGGTATAGTTTAGGTAGAGTAGCGGTAGTTTTCTTTCGATCTCGTCCTTCATTTTCTGTTTTTCTAATCTTCATCGCAGCAGAATAATAGAATAGAATAGAGATAGATTTAGTGGCTTATTTTTAGCTTATTTATGGGCTTTATATTTGCTTATTGGTGGATTATTGTAGATGTTTTGGTGGATTTATGGAATGTAAAGTTTTTAGAATGTTGCTTAGACTGTACGCATGTTATAAAAGTAAATGGAGCAGCAGGCGCTATCCCATCTATCTCTTATCTTTCACTTTTGTTTTTTTTTATCACTTTTATTTTTATTATTTTTATTTTTCTTCTTTGGTTACTCGTAGAATAGAGCAGCAGACATAGATCACTTTTAGATATCTTCCCATTTTTTGTGTTTTTCGTTCATTGTTCTTTCTTTTTCATTTTTTTTTAAAAGATATAGTAGCGGTAGGTAAAATTAGTTTAGGATTTATAAGAGAATTTTATTTTATGTAATTTTCATTTCCAATCTATGTAATGGTTAGAGTTTAATTTTTAAGGCACAGTTTTGATTTATTCGAGTAATGATTTTCCGAATTTCGATTTGGATCATTAGATTATTTTATCATATGTGTTCGGTTTTTTTTTATTCAAGTTAATTTAGCTTTTGTTCATTTAGTTTAAAAAGTGTTATAAGTAGCTTATTATTCGTAGCTTACTGTTGCTTAGTTTAACCTTTTGTGTTTTAATGTTAATGGAGCGGTTCTACATCTTAGGCGAAGAGCTTAAGGGTTACATAAGCTAGCTTAATTCTTAAAGTTTTTGACTTTTATAGTTTTTATAAATCTAATTAGTGCATAAAGTTTATAACTTTATAAGCTAACTAGTTTAATAAAAGCTAAATAAGACATAAACTTTAGAGTTTAATTAGTTTATATAATCGGGCGGTTTCATTCGTATCGGTTTCGTCATTCGGGTTCTACTTCTTTTCCCTTTTCCATTATAAGTAGTTTTTGTTTATTTAGCTTAATATGCTTTCTATTATTGTTTTGCTTATTATTATTAGTTTTAGTTGCCATGATTAGCGTGTATTTCCATTTTATTAGTTGTAGTTTTATTTTAACATGTCTATTATTATTGTCCATTAGTTGTCTCATGCTTAGTTAGCAGTGTTTTATTTGTTGCTTTATTCTTTCTGCTTATGTTATTGCTTAGTTTAGTTGTTATTAATTGATCCATATTAATCGTAGACTTGTGTATGCTCGGTTTATTATTTGATCTGTTGATTGTTGTTTAGTTTATTGTTATTTAATTTATTGTCATTTTCGTTTATTGTTATTTAGCAAGCAGGCCCATTTTAGTATTATTTTAGCTTTATTATAGTTTTTATATTATATTTTTAGATTTAAAACAAAAACAAAAATATTTGATATTCGAGCACCGTACAAAATACCTACATGGATTCATTATTCATACTCATCGCCGTGATAACGACACACGGAAAGATAGACTATACTTTTATCCTTAAATAATTTTATATCTAACGGATACTCTCTACACTATTAACTTATTTGGTATGAATATATTATATATATATAATCGAACCAGTTTTATGGGGCCGTTTTGCCGAGGGGAGAGGGTCACGATTTTTCGCGTGGTTTTAAGTTTGTGCCTTGAAGATCCTTTCTTCGAAAAGTTTATTTTCGTACTTATTAAAAAATATATATATAAATATAAAATAAAATAAAACCAAAAAAATATATTTTTCTATTATCTTAAAAATAAAAATCTAAAAATATTTTTCTTTCTTATTTTTTATTTTTTTTTCATTATGTATTATTTGAAAAATCTATAAATATTCTTTTCTATCCTCTTATTCGTTTAATTCTTATTCTCTTTACCTTCTTATTTATTTAATTCTTTTCTTATCCCTCTAAATTATTTAATTCTTATGGCGTCATTCGACTATCGTTTAAATCCCCTTTAAGCGATTAAAGAATGCTCGTCTTGTGGAACTTTGTGCACTAGAGACTGTGGTTGTTCCAAAGGGGGTCTTGAAGACAAGATTCTTGTTCCCATACCCTACTTTTCTCGACGACCCCTTAAAATTGAAAAAATTTGTCTCGATTGTGGAGACCCGGTTCATGGACCTTGTGCTTTTGTGCGAAAGTGTTTGAATGAAGGTTGGTATACAATTCATGATGAAAACGAAATTCTAAATCCAAATACAACACTAACATTGTTAGTGCACCTCAAGAGCCATTCGTCTTCAATCAAGACCCCGGTAAAAATACCTCGCAAAGCCCTCCACATATTGACCACCATTGTTGTTACGAGTGTGAGGATTCGTTAGACGATATCTTTTGTCAACGATGTACTTATAAGTCTTGTGGGAAAGGTGTTCATTATGGTTACAATTGTCCACCGCAAATTCCGATTATCTCTAATCCGGAACCATGCTACAATCAAAACCTTAATGAGATCCTACAATATTTGCAAAGTTTGCAACAACAATGTCTTTTGGGTACGTGCCAACAATGTGGTTGTAATGAATATGATGGAGTTTGTTTTTATTGTACTGTTGGAAATGGAACACAAATCAATTTTTCAACTCCGTACTCTTCTAACGATTCTCCAAATTTTGAAAAACCACCCTTCACTAAATTTCCAAATTTTTCAACAACAATATCCTTGTTGTGAAAATTGCGGGGGACCTCATGAAACTTACCAATGTCAACCAATGAATGAAGACTATTATCATGAGCAAAATTCTTGCTATGATCCTAATTCTTTTTGTTTTGACCGATTTCAACCCCCACAATATACCATCAATCATCCAATCTTCAATGCTCAAAATAGCCTTCTCAATGCTCAAAATAAGCTTTTAAATTCTCAAAATAAGATCATGGGGCAAATGACATCCATATGTGATATGGTTGGTCAATATATGCAAAAGAAGGAAGAAGAAAAGCGAATTGCAGAAGATCAAGCAGCTAAAGATCGATATTGGAAGATTTCCATTTGCTATGATGATGACGAGGACTATACCATTGCAATCACACTCGTTTTATCAACCAAGGAGACCGTTGACTCTCTCATAATGGAGGATGAGCATCTTGACGCTATTCCGGCAACAGAATCGGACGAAGTAATAAAGTTTAGTGTCGAGAACCTTGTCCCAACCCCAAGTGAGTCCGAGGGTATTCCCGACAAAATGTGTGATGTGCCTCTTTGTGACCATCCTACCCTTTGTAGAGCACAAAAATGATATCATCTACATACACTTGAACTAACAGAATATCACCTTTGTCCCTTTTGATAAACAAAGTCTTGTCTATCTTTCCTCTCTGAAACCCATTGTCCAACAAATAAGTTGACAAGGTTTCATACCAAGCTCTGGGAGCTTGATGCAGTCCATAAAGTGCCTTTTCTACTTTGTATACTCTGTCAGGGAAGTCTGGATCTTCAAATCCTGGTGGTTGACAAACATAGACTTCCTCTTTAATCTTACCATAAAGAAAAGCACTCTTGACATCCATCTGGTATACCACAAAGTCTTTAAATGAGGCATAGGCTAAAAATAGCCTAATTGCTTCAATTCTTGCAACAGGGCAAATACTTCATCATAGTCAATCCCTTCTTCTTGTGTGTACCCTTGAGCAACCAATCTTGCTTTATTTTTAATCACAATTCCTCTTTCATCCTTTTTATTCCTGAAGACCCATTTAGTGCCTATGGGCCTTTTGCCATTTGGTAAATCCACCAAGGTCCAAACCTTTTGTAATTTAAATTGTAGAAGCTCATCCTGCATAGCTTCTATCCAGCTTGGATCCTGCAATGCTTGGATTACCTTCTTGGGTTCTACTTGTGATAAGAAGCAGGCAAACAAGCAATTTTGAAAGTCTTTATGGTTTGTTCTTTGCTGAACTGAACTAAACAAACCATGTTCTTCCAAATTCTTTGTCATTCTTCTTGTTTGAGGTGCTGAATTCAAGTCTCCAATAATTTGCTCACCTGGATGATCTTTGTGTACTCTTGTAGTTGGAATAGAACTGACAGGCATAAATGCATCTAAATTGTTCATGTCAGCCTCTGCACCACATCTTCATCATCATCTGAATAGACAATATCTTCCAAAGGAGGCATATTTGGATCATCAGGAAGTTTAATGCTTGTTTTTCCACATACAACATTAACTTCATTTGTGTTAGCAACATTAACATTGTAAGTACTGTTAACATTATCTTCATTCTCTTGATCAATACCTTTACTATTTCTTGAATCTTCATCAACCGTCTTTCCATCATCACTTAAAGGTTTGAATCTAGCATCAGGAGAACTCTTTGAAATTTGAGAGAATGGAGGATCAACAGTCCACAATGGTAGTAGAATGCAATCTTTGCCAGGTACTGTCTCCATTCTAGCTTTACCTGCATCATCACATGCTTTTGTACCCGCATTACCATTAGACTGATTTCCTGCAACAACTGGCTTATAATTCATTGACTTTATTAGTGCATTAATATCAAAAAGCCAATTTGATCCACTTCCTGCAATATTAGGTGTATTCTCACTAAACTGGACATGCAGGTTCTCTTCAACTATCCTAGTTCTACTGTTGAATAATCTAAATGCTTTACTATTAATTGAGTACCCAACAAAAAATCCTTCATCTGCCTTACCATCAAACTTGCCTAAGTAATCTATGGTATTGAGAATTGTAGCAGGGCACTCAAATGGTCTCATAAAGCCTAAAGCTGGTTTTCTACCAAGAAAAAGTTCATAAGGGGTCTTGTTATGAGGCTTAGTTACTAATACCCTATTTTGCACATAGCAAGCAGTATTAACTGCTTCAGCCCAAAAAGTAGTAGGTAGCTTAGAATCAGCTAGCATTGTCCTAGCAGCCTCAATTAGTGTTCTATTTTTCCTCTCAGCTACTCCATTTTGTTGAGGAGTTCTAGCTATACTAAATTCTCTCTTAATACCTTTTCTCTCACAAAACTGATTCATCTCCTTATTCTTGAACTCAGTTCCATTGTCACACCTAATTACCTTAACCCTTTGATCTATTAGATTTTCTACTCTAGTTATAAAGGACTTAAGTATGCCACTAGTCTCATCTTTAGTAGCTAGAAAAAAACCCAACTAAACCTACTGTAATCATCTGTGACAACTAGGCAATACATCTTTTTCATTAAGCTTTTTACAAATGTTGGACCAAACAAATCCATGTGCAACATATGCAAAGGTTGGCTGATTTGAAACTACTACTTTGGTCTTACAAGAAGCTCTATGTTGCTTTCCCTTTTGACAAGCAAACAGGTTTGATTATTTTTCAAAAAGTTTTGAGGGCACCCTTACAGATTTTCCCTTAATCAGTTTATTCATTAGTTTGAATTTTATTTTTCTAAGTCTCCTATGCCAAATTTCGATTCATCAGATAGTGGCTCTTTGCAAAGAGACAAGTTTAGTCCTCCTTTTTAGAAACAATATTCTTTTTTAAATCACACTCTTATATTGTTCTTTCTAGGAACTTTAAGTAAAACTTAACTTTCATCAGTTAACTAAAGATTTGGTGATAAATATATTCAGTGTCATTAAAGAGAAATATCTATTCTTTTGTCCAGATTGTTAGACCTAAAGAGGTTAAACTTTTAAACTCTCTTACAAAATACACATTCTCAAAGATCTAAAATACTTGTTTGATTTGTACCGTTTGCCTGTCGTGATTTTCCCTCTTTTGGGTGTTACTCAAAGGCAAATATTCTCATCTATCTCTTCATAGTCTGTAAGATAGGATGAACCCCTATCATGTGCCTTTGAGCATCCATACTATCAATTCACTCCTTGATCGTAATCCATTTTTGGAATTTACCTGTCACATTAGATAAGAAAATCAGCTTCTTTTGGGGACCTACGCCATCACTGACTTGGATTTGCCTTGTGCATCAACATAATCAAACTTCTTTTGGGTGATTGATGCACTGTTGTGTTTAGAAACATGGTTTAAAATTTTATTCATTGGTTTCCAAACTGAACAAGCTGAGGTCTTAACAGCATTAACATTATTTCCCTTAACAGCATTAACTACTGCTTTTGGCCTAGCAGCATTAACTACTGCTTTTGGCCTAACAGTATTAACATTTTTATCCTTAACAATATTAACCCTCTGATTAAAATTTCTGTTTTTAAATGTGTATTCTTATGAATGGCCTCTTAACAGTTGAATGTTGCTGTTTTCATGAAAGATATAACAGGTCCCTCTGGCCAGCATTCTTGATGTTTTTGTGGTCTGTGTGGGGCATGCAATTTACTTGTCGTGCAGTATTAACTGATACTAAACCAGACTTCATTAGTACTGCTCTTGGAAACTAATGTTTTTTTAGCACAGGGCGTGGAGTCTTTTTTAGCAAGTTTTGTTGATTCACTATCTAAGCATTGTTCCATATAGGTTTTGTTTTTTTGAGAACTGTTTTTGATTCACCTTTTTTACAATCAACCTTGCAAGTGATCAAAAACTTTATCCACATACATAACTAAGACTTTATTAAACATCTTAAAATTATTCCTAATCTTTGAGACTCATATATTCATTTACTTTGATTGCTCTAGGAGTATGAAATGCTTTGCCTATTTGCTTACATGTTGATAGTTTTCTAGCAGTCTTGTTGGCTGTTGAGGTTGACAAAAATCTTATTCTTAGCAAAAACAGGCTCCTTAAATGTTTGCTTTTCAATCTTAGCCTGAGGCACATCACTCCTCATTATCAGAACCCAATCCTCAATAATTGGAGACCATTATTATTTTAACTGCTTTAGGCTTTTGCTTCACTAGCCTTAGCTTCAACTGTTTCAACTATAGGCTTAATAACTATTAGGCTCAACTTGTAAACACTCTATAACCAGAGAATGACAAATCTGGTTTTCGGGTTTTAGAGGCATAAAGATTCCTGTTTAGGAGGTGAACAACATTTATACCCCTAACCCTGCTTTTGCACTTTCTACTATCAAGACAGTTATTAGTTTGATTAAGTTTTTAGATGAATTCTCAAAATTTTTACTTTTTTGCTGAATTTCATCTTTTTGTTTTGAGCCAGTCTTAACTTTCCTTGTAAGCTCATGTAATGGCTACTTTCTCTTACTGAATCTCTCGTTTTAAGACCTTGATTTCTTCCTCATAAACAGACTCATTTTTTTCTTTATAACTAGAAGTCTTGCTTCTACAGGACACTAAACCTGTTTTTTTAAGCAATAGCATTTAACAGATGTCCTTTACCTTAAGACTTTTAGCAGTTGCTTCTTTTGTTCTTTAAGATTTTAATATTTCCAAACAAGATGATAAACAGTTTGAATCAGTAGATACCTCAGAGTTAGAACTTGTAGAAGAGTAAGCCATGAGTGCAAAGTTAGTTGGACCTTCTTCTGTTTGATCACTCCAATCATAACCAGAACCATCATAAGACACTAAAGCATTAGAAGTAGTTGTCTCCATTGGCACAACCTTCTTGTGTATCTCCTTATATTCCTTGTTTTCTTGTTCCTTGGAGCCCTGCACGCCCTTGCAAATGTGTCCCCTTTTGTGGCATTGTATATACACGCCACCTTGGATATATCAACCAATGTTCTAGTCCATTCACAGAAAACTTCCTTCCAGTGTTCTTTAAGAATCTCCTTACCCTCATTGTTAGCATAGCCATCTGCCACTTTAAATCCATCTCTTCTAAATCATCAGGATGAATTTATTGTAAGTCCTCATTGTCAAGTTGTAGACTATTTGTTTGACTTGCAAAGAAAGCATAGATGACAACATCACTCAAGTTGTCAATTGTTGTTGAGTTAACAGCAGTAGCTTGAGTGCTAGCAGTTGTAGCACCATGACCAGTATTAACTGTTCCATTTGTACTGCTGTTTGCAGACACAAAGGCTATATTTTATGTGTTTGTGCTTGAGCTTGATGTCCCTTTGAACTCTGGTTCATAGATCTTTAGGTTTTTTTAAAGATCATCCATGCTTAATGTATATATCTCATGCTTGTTCCTCCACACATGGTATGTGTGTTCCATTCTGGTGATAGACTTCTTAAGAACTTTTGATTTACATCTTTTTATGAGATACTTTCATCATGAATCTCCAACTGACTGATAAGCTTTATCAATGAATGTCGTATTTTAGCCATTAGGGTTTATTTATTCTATTTTAATTATTTTCCCCCTTTTTATCCATGTTTGGCTTAAACCGAGACAAAACTTACGTTTTTATAAAAAGTAACGATTTAAATAGGTTATCGGGCTCGGAAACTAAGTAAAATAACAATATAGCAAACAAAAGCCCAACCAAGCCCACCCTACATAAGGATGGCCGGTCATGTATAAAACAAAAATAATAAATATGTAATTTTTTTTAATTTGGGAAGTATACTAGTAATACAACTTTATTATTTAATCCTTCCCTAAATTCTAGTATATAACCCAAAGTAAACCCACTCCCTTTATTTTTTATATAAACTGAACCATTAACCCAAGTAAATCAACGGAAAGAAAAAAAATTTAGTCGATATGTTTTAGGTTGGAATATTTAGATTCCATATATATACCAAGGTATTCCATTCTTTTATAAAACCAACACCACGTATGACATAATAGTCATATTATTCTCACGCCTAAAAGTTCTCTAGTCATTCTTTCTGTTCGAGCCACATCATCAAGAACACCATTACTCCATCTTCAAATCACCATCAAATCATCTTCATTCTATACTAAATCAACCATACATTAAACCCTAATCATCCTACATCCATAAAAATCATCATGCATGGAGTTCATAAGTTCTTGATTTCTTGAAGATTTTAGGTTTTAGAGTTTTGACTTGATTTAAAGCAAAAGGGTTAACAAGGGTTTGATTTTAGAAGGTTTTGGGTATATTAAAAAGTTTGATTGGTCTTGGTTTGATCCTTGTGGATTCGGCAGCCCCTACACACCCACCTAAGGGTTGTGTTTGATCCTTTTTCTTGCTTCTATTTTGTGTTGTAAGTCTCCTCTAAAAACCCTAAATTGTTGTCTAATTTTTATGGAGATGCATGTGCTTGATTTTGATCCTTTTGAGGCATGCATGTTCTTGATCTTATGATCTTTGATTTGATCTAAAAATTTATGTTATGAAGTATGGGATATGTTTAGGAGATGTGTAGTAGCATTGCATGAGGGTTGATTGTGTTTTGGATGAGTTTAGGATAGGTTTGGATGGATTTCATAAGGACAGTTTTAAATCAGTAGCAAAGCGTATGTTTTCTCAAATATTTTTGGCCTAGAGCCTGTGATTAAATTATATGGTTGAGTAGATATAGGTCTTAGCATCATGTGATAGTTGGATGGCCAACCAAGTCAAAATACGAAAATAGGTCAAGTCTGGACCTTTGATTAGAAAACGTGTTAATCTCCAGGTTTTTAACTAAAAGTTTGGGTTTTAAAGCATGGGTCAGTACTAGACATCTTAGAGAAGCTCCAGCAATTGGCCTCACATCTATTGCTATTATAGATTAGGATTTATGGTCTTTTCCGTAAGGAGTAAAAATTTAGTCAACTTTCTGTTTTGACTTACGGTTAGTAAAAATCCGTTTCCCATGGATTGGTAAATGGTTTGATTGATTGGCTTAAAGTTTTGAAAATTGTACTTCAAGTGTTTTCCAGGAGTGAAATCCATGTGTTTGCACCAATTATAGATTAGGAGATACAAGTCCATGAACATGAGTAAATTCCAGAATTTTAGTTTTTACATCTTGGCTAAAAATTGTAAATGTAAAGATAACCATATCTAAAATTGGAATTAGATGGCGAAACTTGGCAGATGTTTAAATACATATAAGATCAGGTCACACACCAATTGGGGATTAAAAATACCTTAGTTAAGTCTAGGTGTAATGTTGTGCATATCTTAGGAACATATCATATACTCGTCAAAATTTTCTTACGTATTGTTTTTACTTATATAATACGCTAAGTCGCGTCACATCCTATAGGTTTTCGGTGATTGTTGGTGGCCTTTCTCGATACATATATTCAGCTTCTCGATCCTCGTCACTTATTTGACTTACGGTAAGTTCATAGCCTCGCTTTTCAAATATTTTTCTTAAACCCCGCAAGGGAGATGCATGCTAGTCTTATAAAATGAACACAAGTAGGTTTTTCTTGTATGCTTGGACCCGTATGGGAAGATTTTTTTGATTGAGTATCTTTCGTCATAAGACCCCAATCGTGAGCTGTTAACTACCTGTGATGGGTAGCCGCTCATACAATTATTAGCGCTATGGGCTTGACAACCCGGTCCGGTTTTTGGGGTTTGGATCCGAATAGTGAGCACTCCCAATGTACGAACATATTGTATGGAGATTTATAATAGGTATATGACGAAATACCTAGCCTGGGGGCATTCATTGAATTATCATTATTATTATTATTTGTATATGGAATTTTAGTCGATGGGATCGGTGACACGAGCTCAATGCAACTGTTGGTTAATAGCTTGTCTGGCCCACAAGTCTATATGATGCTTATGAATATTATAATGCTTATGTTTAACTCTTTATCACTCATAAAACCTATGAATTCACTCAACTTTGTGTTGACTTTTTAGCATGTCTATCTCAGGTAATTGAAGTCCGGAGGCTTGAAGGCAATAAAAAGGAGGATTTGCGCTAGATTTTGTTTAGGGAAAATTGACTATAAACTTAGAAGTAAATTATCACTTACTGTTTGAAAATTCATACACTCGAGTCTTATTAGTCTTTGATTCATCAATAATGAGTGGGTAGTAAAAACGTATGAAAACGTACAAAACGTATAGAAACGGATAAAATTGATAAAAACGGAAAAACGTATGAAAACGTACAAAAAATATAAAAACTAACAAAAACGTATGAAACGGACGCAAAATCATAAAAGGGATAAAAAAGTATAAAAACGGACGATTTCCTTAATTTAGAGTTAACCATAAGGACGATTTATGTTATTTACCCTAAAAATAAAAAAGACTGGTAAAGAAATTAAGAAGTACTTCTAAGTTTAGTGACTTGTATATAGTGTAAAATTGTAGAGTACTTAGATTGAGAAAAAGTTGAAAGTAAAGAACTAATAGAGTCAATTTTCCCTTTTGTTTATCAAATATTAAAATTTGACTCCTTTGCTCAAAAATAAGTTTGGTTGTAATGGATAACTTTTTATGTTTCTTTTGGGTAACGTTCATGGGACATCTAGTTGAAACTTAAATTAGAGATATGACAAATGTTGAATTTAAAACGTCACTTTTTGAGTCGTTCTTTATATTCTTGTGACTATTGTGCTATGAATTTAACACCCAAATAGTTGGTTCCGCTGCGAGTAAATTTGGGAGTGTTAAAAAAGGAATGTTCAAACAGCATGAACACTGAAACACTTTTAACAACTAAGAAATCTTCATGAAACCTCACCTGACCAAAATGGTCAGGATAATCAAATTGATCAAAATGATCAAAACTGATCATCCGTTTTAAACTGAGAAACTCATCAAAATGATGATAAGTTTGAACAAAAAAACACACACCAATGAAAATCAATTCATTGATAACCTCACAAAACTGAAGATGTTCAGAATCCTGAACTCTTATCCTCTCCAAATGGATGATACTTCAGCAACAGAATACATATTCCAAATCCTATCAGTAAAAGGGATATCTAGCCATTGTATCTCATAAGCAATAAATCCATTATTAAATCCTGCTTCGGTATAAGACTGAGCCTAACATCTTTCTTGCCTTCACCATACATAACCTTCATAGGTTATCAAACGAATGTCAACAAAACATTCCTCTATGATAAACTAAAAGAAGCAGCTTATGTCAAACAACCTCTAGATTTTGAGATAAAATGAATTCCTCAACCATGTAAGAATTGGATAAAGCCCTTCATAGACTTAAACAATCCTTCAAGAGCATGGTAAGATATTCTATCAACCTATCTTACTAAAAACATTTTTTCAAGAGGTATGACAAACAACACTGTTTATCTACAAAAACTCAAACAAATGTGATTTTGGTACAAATTCGTGTTGATCTTTGAGTCCACCAACACAAAAATGTGCAAACAGTTTGAGAAACGGATGACTCAAAGATATGAAATAAGCATGATAGGTGTTCTCACCTACCTCCTTAAATTTCAGATTAAACAATCTGAAAGAGGCATTTCAATCAACAAAGAAAAGGATGTCAATGATCTGCTGTGAATGTATGACAGAATTGGTTCATCAGTGAATACTCCAATTATGCCCCCTAACTTGTTAGGACCTGATCTCAACGGCAAAGCTATAAATGAGTTTCAGTATAGAGGCATGATTAGACCACTAATGAACCTAACTACAAGCAGACCTAACATTCAATTCTCAACTGCTCTATGCAAGACATCAAGCAAACATAAGGTATCCCACCTTATTTTTGTTGAGAATTTTCATGTACCAAAATGGTACTCTTAGTCTTGGTCTTCAGTATCCAAAATGTTTAGGTCTTAACCTTGAAGGATAATGAGACCGACTCTCTTGGATACATCAACCAAAAGGTTCATTGATGTCAGATCCATAATCCAACTCTCAAAAAGATTGATTGTTGAACTAGGTATGCTGAACATTGATTCAAAACATGAAGCTTCAACACTGACTGAAGAAAACTAAAGCTTCAGTGCCTTCTTCCAAAACTAAATAAACTTTCATGTTAAATATCAGTTCAGTTTTTGCATACAACCTTTAACTTGCTCTAGTAAAGTAACTGAGCAATCACATATGTCTCATTCATGGATTTGAATAAGCATGTGTGGTTTTGTCGCCTTCGCTGGAGCACATATATTGGTTAAGTCAAGAACTAAACTCACTAGTTTATTCTCTTCAGTTCAGTTTAGCAAAATAATTTTATCTAAATCTTCAGCTATCTCTCGAGTGAAGTAACTGAGCAATCACATATGTCTCATTCATGGATTTGTATGAGCACTTGTGATTTTGTTGCCTTCGCTGGAAGACTGATGATGATGATGATTCCAATAATCAGTTCCGCATAACATAACATCAAACATGAACCTACTCAGCTTCTTTACATCAATCAATAGGTCATTTAAAAAAAATAATTTTCAAAATTAAAATAATCTTTAAGTGATTTCTTACAAAAGAAGTTAACTAATTGAAAAATTGTTTTAATAAAATGATGAATTTCAAACGTTTGAATGACCTCACCTTTTTCTCTCACCTACTTTAACAATGCACAGACGGCTGTTCACTATTCTAGGTGTCAGATACATGCTTTGCTGACTTTCATTAATTACAAAGTTTAGCACACATGTTAAAAACAAACCCTAAAACCACTTACAACTTCCACTTGGTAACTATCAAACCCTCAAGATAGTAAAAAAATCAACCAATCATATAAACCCACTTCATTGATTCACAAATCGCTCCTCATAATACATAAATCCTCTCACCAAGAACACACACACAAAACCTCAAAAACAAATCAAATCATCAAAACCCTAAATCACTCAAATGGCAAACTAAGAACAAATTCCTCCACAACAAGAACAACCCTTTGTTGCTGCCAAACAAGTTAGCTTCAATCTTGAAGACATCATCCTCAACACAAACAATGAGGTTTCTCTTCTCTACCCAAAACACAATAACCAAGATTAATTTAAATGTGTTTCTGATTTCATTTCCAAATGCTGCCTTAGAAAACCATTTACCAGATCTCTTGACATGTATAAGGAATACCTGGTTAAATTCTGGTACTCAACCACAACTTTAGAGAACTCTAAGGTTTCCTTTTTAATACCCACTGGTGGTATTTTTGGAGAAGTAGAGGTAAACACCTTTGGGAATGCCATAGGTGCACACTACCTAGCTCACTCTGGTGAATATGTTGCATCACCACCCATTGATGTTGTTAGGCAGTGGTTTCCAACAATTAGGTATGAGGAAGAGGTTTCAGCAGAAGGTACTCTCAAGAAGAGTCTCCTTCCTCCTAGGTGGAGGTTGCTAATGGCACAAATCATCCAGTGTTTAGGGGGTAAAACTGGTGGATTTGATCAAATCACTAACAAAGATGCCATTATTCTGTATAGTCTAGCCAATGGCATTAACATAGACTATGCACACATATTTTGGGAGGACATCATCCTCAAGCTGAAGAAGAAACAAAGGGAAAATGTTGTTCCATACACTCGATTTATCTCCTTGCTGATAATGCACAAGATAAAGGAAGGATATGGGGATGATGAGGTCACACTATACCCCACTCAAGTCTTCAGTGTCAACAATTGGGCACTAAAGCCCAACCAACCTGAAGAACCTCCCTTCACAGACCACATGTTGGCTATATGTGCTGCAGACAAGCCAGTGGTCTTTAAAGCTCCCAAACCCTCTTCCATTGCTGAGTGGGTTCCCCAAGGCACAAAGCCTGGAGCTTAACCTGGATACAAGAAGCAATCAACTTCTTTAAAACAACCATTTGCGTCTAGCAAAGAGGCAACAAAAGGCGGGTCCTCTAAGGCACCCACTGGTTCCAAATCTGGCCATTCTAAAAAGAGAAAAGAGTCCAGCTTGACCATGGACTCAAACCTAAGCCAGCCTTCAGTTTTTACACCTGTAGATACTAAAATGCATAAAGAGGACCAGCAAGCAACTGGTGGCCCAACCTCTTTAGGGGTCACCAGTGAAGCAAGAGCTAACCCTCAGCTCAGTAGTGAACAAACCAAATCTATTAGTGAAGGGTTGGACACTGTCTTCACTCAACCTTTAACAAGTAAAGAAGCCAGATTAATTGCCAAACAGGTTGAGGAAGAAGAAGCCTCCAGAATAATCAAGTTGGAAGATCTAGCAAAGCTGGTATCCAATGTTCTGCCAAGCTTCAAAGACCTGGATTCACCTGAAGATGATCCTATTATTATTGTAGAGAGTGATGCAGAGGAGGATGATGAAATTCATGCTACTGAAAATGTTGAAACTGAAGATACTTCAGTTCTTAAGTCTTCATCTCTAAAGTCTTCTCTAATTCAGGAGCTTACCAACCAAGTTCTCATTCTCCAGTCTCAAAAGCATAAACTGGAGCTGGAAAAGAATAGAGCTGAAGCTGAAGCTGCTCTCCTTAAAGATCAACCCTCCTTTCCCAATGTGGAACAACTCAAAGAGCTGCTGGTAAAATCCTTAAAAACTGAACTCTTAAGTATCCTATCTACTCATGACTTTAGCAGCTCACTACCAACTGAGCTGAAGGACATTCCCTCCAAGCTGAATGAACTAACTGGAGAAGTACAAGGGTTAAAGAAGCAAGTTCATGATTTGGAGATTGAGCTTCCAGGAGATTTGAACGAAATTCCTACCAAGCTGGAAGACTTTACAAAGACTGTCACCAGTCTTACATCACAAGTCGCTGAACTGAAGACTCTTCAGTGGGAACTTCCACAGGAATTTCTTTTTCTGCCAGGACAGGTTGCATCAGTTCAAACTAAGCTAAAGACCTTGGATGCTCTTCTAGGTCTCTTGTCACACGTCACAAAAGCTTTGAACAAGTTTGCTAAGGTATTAGATTCTACATCCTCAAAAGCTGGAGATCAAAGTGTTCCTTTAGCAGGCCAAGCTGACACTATGCCTGCTGAGGGGGAAAAGTAAACCTGAACAAACCACAACCTAAAACCACAACACCACCACCTATTCCACCAGTCATCACAACCACCACAACTCAAATGCAATTCTCCTCTTTCTAACCACCACCATAAAGCTCCTCTCAACCTGAGGGGGAGCATATCAAGGAAGATAAAGGCAAAAAGGCTTTGTCTTCAGAAGAGGCTGAGAAAGAAAGCACTAAAAGTGGCTCTGATGATGAAACAACACATATGCCTGGTTCTACGATTGAATCCTCTAAGAAAAAGGAATTGAAAAAGTTTGAATTTGTCACTGAAAGGGGAGAACATGTCTATTTAACGAAAGAACAAATTAGTGCACAAAAAAATGGAGGAGGAAGCAAAAGCTAAAGTTGCCAGACGTGAAGGTGAAATAAGAAAAGAAGAATTGATTGATCTTCTTGGTTTAGAGGTGGTGAACAAGTACTACACTAACAAGTTACAATATGATAAATACTGTGACAAAATGCTAAATAGAAGAGCAGCATCAAGAATCACCAACTGTGATGTCTTGACTAGAAAGGGTCCAATTACACTCAAAGTGTACAGAGAGGATGATACAAGTGAAATTATTCCCAATTTCAAAGCCAGTGATCTGCACCTTGGCGAATGGAGAGAAGTGATGGAAGCATGTCCAAAAAGAACTAGAAAAGGATAGGAAATCATCTACAAACAGATAGGAACAAGAAAGGACTACATTCACACAACTGAAGCAGAATTGCGCATAAACTTGGATATTCCTCTAAGCAAACATGACCCTCTCGACAAACTAACTGATCTTGCAAACAAGAAAAGAAAACATGCTGATGACATCTACGACTACTTCAAAGATAACAAAAGGCTTAAGTCATCAGTTTAGTATGAAGATCATTTACCAGCAACTGTGCTTAATGAACATGTCCTTGGTATGATTTTGTTCAATTCACATCACATACAGGATTTTGTTACCATTGAAGACTTTATAGATTTCCCATACACCATGTTATACACTGTACAAGAAATCTTCTTCAGACTTCACCAAGGTTTAGGGCTTGATGATTATGCCAGGACTTTCAGTTCTCTTCTGCTTGCTGAAATTGATAAGAGAAACCTGAATCCACTCAAGCAGATGAGAGTCATTGAACAGCTAAGGCAGTAGAATAAAATCTTTTATAATAACTTTATCTTTTGTAAATGTATTGTAATGAAAGTTTATCAGTTTATGTTGTTTAATTCATATCAATTATGTAAGAATATGTTGTTTTGCTCACTTACAATTAATTTTAACTTAGGCTATTTGTATATTCAAATAGGGGGAAATTGTTGGGTTTAGTTCCTGAGCCCTTCAATCTTTTAGTAGATTTAAACATAAAATCATCTAAGTGTTTCTCAAATTGAAGTCTTTCAGTTTGAGCCACTGAAGCCCTTCAGCTTCAGTCACTGAAGTTCCTTCAGCATCAGCTCTTCAGGTCCTTAGAAGATTGGGAAGTATCTTCACTTCATTGTATGCAGCGGTACAATAACTGAAGGACTCTTGGTTGGAGCTTTAGTTCAGCTTGGCTGACAATTCCAAGTTGAACGTTGTCTATCTCCTTAACAAAAGCTAAATGTTTTGTTTTCACTTCTAGAAGGTTTTACAAGGAGGGAAAAGATTGCTTTTGGTCAAAAGGAATAAGTTATGCTCCTTAGGAAATGTTTACTTCTAAAGTTGTATAGAAGTTACAACAACTTTCCTTCAAGACTATACCTAGTACTAGAAAGCAAACTTCATAAATGGTAGCTCCAAACCACCCATTAAATGCTTGCCACATAGCTAGTTAAAAACTTGTAAAACCTAATATCTTGCCTATAAAAAGGAAAGGGATTTCCCAGAGTAGAATGTTATCTCTTCAATTAATGGATACACATTGAAGAGATTTTCATTACTCGCAAACAAACTGACACTTACTCTACTGAAAGCTGACAGCTTCAGTTGAGGTCATAACAAAGTTTGTTTTCTTATTCTACATAATTTATATAGATTAGAGAATAAGTCGAAGAGATAACACTAAAAAGGTAACCCCAATTGTCATTCAACCACCTTGCTATTTCCGTTAAGCAAGGCTGTCGATAGATTATATATTTGATTCTAATAAAAGTCTAAATTTGAAAAGTACTTCTGTGTGTTTTAAACTTGTTCTTTATATTGCTTTACATATATATGTTTAAAACCCACTTTGTTGCTAAGTCATCTGATGTGAATTTAAAGATGATAACCTTATATCAGATTCCTAAGGGACCAACACCACTCGATATATTAATTAACCTAAATATATTAAAATAAACAAGGGTTTGTGTCCTACTGGTATCTCCATGTTGTGTGTGAAGCATTTTCCCAACAAAAATGAGTTGTAGTTCAAGTCCTGCCTAAGACATATGAGAGATTTGTGGTTGATATAATGTGAAATAGTAGTTATATATATATATATAAAAATATATATATAAAAATGATATATAATATATTTTTTTAATTTATTTAATATATATATATATATATATAAAATAAATATATATATCTATATATATATATATCGAAAATACATACATTATAAAATTATAGATTATATAGATATTTAAATATTTTGAAAAAACAAAATCATAATTATTAATTAATTTATAGTTTATTAGCACTGATCCATTATAATTTATAATTATTAATACGAACATTTATGACATATGACCTTTATATATATAGATATAGATAATTTTATAATAGTTATAAATACTAAGATTATAATTTTATAACTATTGATATTAAAATTTATGACATAGAACTTAATCTTTACATATTTAGAGAGCTTTCAGACCCGTGCGTTGCACCGGCTTTATTTGTAAAACCTAAAAATTTCAATAAGTGTAAAATTACCAAAATACCCTTAATGCAAGAAAATCTATAAAGCAAAATAAAAATTCATTTAAATGTTAGAAATTATAAAATATTGCAACAGGTGACAATTATGAGATTTTGTAAGAATTAAAAATACCTTATTTATACAAGAAAAATAATTAGTACCAATTATTTATATATATTTAAGCCAAAATTAAATTAATATTTAAGTAATTATATAATACAAATTAAGCTAAATAAAATAGGATAAATATAAAATAAATTATGCAATCTTAAAAGTCTGATTTTAATCTATTTAGAAGCCCAAAAATTCGGCAAAATACCCTATTATATTTGTTATGCATTTTTATTTGATTTATCCTAAAAACAAGAAATACCAAAACCCTAAAAAAAACTAAAAGAGGCGGCACAAGATTTTTTCCAAGGCTTGCACGATTTTTATTGGGTGATTTGAAGGTCAAGGAGTGTGGGAAAAATAGTGGGAAGCTTGGGGTGTGCTTGGTTCGATTTTGGTTATTGATTTGGGTTCGAAAAGTCTCTACCTGGTTCCATAAATTTCATAAAATCCCTAAGGAACATACCAATGTATTTTTACAACTCACTTTTTTCATCCTATAAATTCGATCTATGCATAAGAAAAATGTTTCATTCCATTTTTATTATTGATTTTGCTAAATCAAATCATATTCGAAACCCTTAATTTCTAGCTAGTATAGAAATCGGCATAAAAACTTATTTGTAAAATGATTTTATATTTTTCTGGGGTTGTACATATCTCATATAACTCAGAAAAATTGTTGGAAAAATTTATAAGTAATTCGAATAATTATTGGAGATTTATCATTGTTTGCCAATTTTCGAAAATAAGGAAAAAGGAAAGAAACGAATTAGGGTTAGGGTTTTTGTTATTTTGTCTAGGTGTAATTAATGCCAATGATTGGGAAAAAAATTGTGTTTGTGATTGGGGAAAATTCAATTAGGGTTTTAGTGATTTAATTGTTACCCGATTTGCTATTTAAAAGTATAAGGACTTGTTTTGTAATTTCTGAACATGGGGTTCTTTTTAGACATGTTAATAATATTTAATAAATTATGTATAAAATAAGTTGGGTGGTATAAAATGTCATTTTGATATTATTTATGTAAACCTTACTATTTATAGAAACTTGCTATTTATAGAAACATGCTATCTATGAAAACTTACTATATATAGAAACCTGCTATTTTTAGAAAGTCTATTTTTGGAAAGTTTAATTATGGAAACTTATATAAATTCAGAGAAAAGTTATCATATATGGAAAAGTTAGTAAAGAAAGACCTATTTATTGGAAACTTACTATAATTAGAAGCTGCTATTTTTGGAAAGTACCCAATATAACAAGAACACTAATCATGAAACATACTAATCATGGAATATGCTAATCATGAAACATACTAATCATGGAATATGTTAATCATGGAACGTACTAATCAAGAAATCATGCTAATTATAGAAAGTTACTAAAAATAGAAAGTTACTAAAAATAGAAAGTTACTAAAAATGGAAAGATACCTTAATCATGAACAAGTAACTTATACAAGTCCTTTAACATGTAGATCACGTGAAGCAGGAGTAGTTTCCATCTCTTTCATCCTTCTCTTTCGTTTTCTTTGCTGGACTTAAGGTACGGATATTCCGTCCTTTCAGTAAGGACATTCTTTCTTTTCATGATTCATCCCCAAAACTGCTATGCTTCCCCATTTTTATGTCTTTTGCCATGATCCTTTACATGTTTATTTCAAGACTTATTCTTATTGCCCGATCTATATATACCATGGACCATATTTACATGACTTACTCACCTAGTCATTAGGGAGGTATCAAGACCGTGACACATGAGGTACCTATGTACACGACTCTTTTCCGCGTTGAGAAGTGATTTCACGCGGCTCCCTTTTCATGATACCAATTAATTATATTTCCATGTTGGCCATTATAATTCAGGGGCCGTATGGGTGCATCCTATTTTACATGTAACACGTTCATGTGATTGGTTGGTGTGTGCTCTACATCCCATCACATAGACTGATCCCTCCACCCATATTATTAAAGAGTGTCACCCCTCTATTACATGTAGAGGCAGCCCTCTATTATAATGCATGTATTCACGACAATATTATGACATTATGATTATATGACTTGTGGGCATATCCTTAATAATTATGTCATACTAATCCATGAAGATTTCATGACATTCTTTACTTCTATTACCAACATCTTACATGTTTATGTCCTATTCTTCATGACGCATTCTCCAGTTTCCTCCCCATGACACTCATGATCTTTCCGCTGCTTTATACTTATTATCCAGGATTCATACTTATTACTTACATTGTTATTATATCCGTTCACTGAGCGTTATGCTCAGTCGTATTTCTTTCTCTTTCTTATACGACAGGTATCTAGAGGGAGATTGGGCATGAGAGAGTGTATGCTTAGGAAGTGACCCATTTACTCCTTTCTTATATCGCAACATTTTTGATGTACTAACTATCTTGACACATGTTAACCCCTCCTTAACTTCTTTTACGTTATTCATGTTGATCTCATAATTGGGAGCCGATGTTTGATTCCGGCTTTCACCATTGTCCTATGTTATCATTATGACTTTAATCCTTTATTATTCTTTGATATGAAACCATGATTATGACTTTCGCCTACTCTTCGGCAGCGGGTTTGGGCGTTACAATTATGGTATCAGAGCCTCAAGCTTTCGACATGTAGGCTCTAAAACATGAAAAAAACCTGTGAGAGATTGGGTAGACATTAGGTTCCCTTACAGAATCGACGTTTATCTTCTGTCGCGTTTTTACCTTTTAACCGTTTAATCATTAAAAAGCCCTTTTTGCAACTGGTCAGATTGGTGAACACGTCGTTACCGATCTGAACCTTCGCTGCGGCCGTTCCAAGGTCAGCATGTGGATTGCCATGCTCCCACAGATTCGCGAGCAGGTTCGCGAAGAGTACCGCACTGGTGCTGTAGGTTCGGGTAGTAATCCTCCACCAGTCACTATTCCAATCTTTGCTTGAGCACTTCAAATAAGCCAGAAACCGCCGTTTGTTCGAGAAGGCAGGAGCCCTCGTGATGCTGAGAATTGGATCTCCCAAATGGAGACGACTTCGACGAGATGGATTGTAATGATGCTTTTAAGACCAGATTGGCCTGTGTATAAATTCCGAGAGCGACGCGTTGGCGTGGTAGGCAGCCATAAGCAGGCCAAAGAGGAGATGCGTAGGGTCCATACATTGATCTTGGGCAGCTTTCCAAAAGCTGTTCTTATCCTTTAGTTTCCCTCGAGCCGAACAAGAGCGCTTGAAAAGAGAGTATCTTTCCATCCGCCAAAATGGGCGAGTGAAAATATACTGAGTACCATGCAGCGTTTCCTTCCCCGCCTAGCTGGTTATTCTTGGACAAAGGCTGCTGGTACCTAATGCAAAGAGCAGGCGAAGAACTTTCGTTGCGGGTCATTCATAAGTGTCAAAAGTCTCGACCATGTCATGTGTAACAGTTTAACAGACGTTGCTCAGTTGCGAATGCTGCACGCAACATAGTGATCCTTCGTGACCCGGGATACTATGAAGTCGAACGTTCAGACAGAGGCAAAGAGTGGAGACTCGATATCAGCCGAACTCGCAAATAATTACGATTCAAACGAATCAGAAAAATGACCGTCAGGGATCTGACATGCAGGGCAGTGGTGGTAACTAACCGTAACACCCAATAACAGAACAACTTCCTCTCGTGACAACAACAGTCAAAATCTTAATCGTTATCGTCTTTAATCAGTTATATGATATGAATCTAACATCACGACAGGTAACAGAATTCTGTGCTAGGAAGCACCAAGAGGAACAAGGTCATCAATCCTACCAATCTACCAACACGGGTAAATCATTTGAATAACAAGTTTATTCACTAATGGTCTCAAAGTTCATGTCTCACGATCTATCATTAGAATCAAGTTCCCATAGTCCAGGGGACCCTCTAAGGGTTAATACTCACCTGTTTGCAGTTCACATGTGACGTAGACACCCAGGAGAGTGTCATCGTGCTGCTCGGTACTTGTTTTACATGCGGGCAGGCCGGCCATCTACAGCGACTGCAAGAAGAACACTGGTGCTAATTCGTCTGGTCATGCGACAAAAGCCAACCATCATGCCGTGTCTTTTGCACTTACTCAGGATCAGCCGCCAATACTTCAGGTACCATCACTGGTGCGTGAATTATAAATCGTAACGTGCATGTTTGTTTTATTTGATACGGTGCGACACATTCTGTGATAATCTACCAATTTGCCTCAAGTTTTTACAATGACACCTATATTACTGATCATGTATTATTGTATATCCACTCCCATAGAAAGACTCCCACGATTACCCATGTTATAAAGAGATCTTCCTCTACAAGTTTGATGACAAGATTCCCCCGTTCAGTTAAATGCACTTCCCCTGTTATAATCTATATATCTCTATCTCTACTCTCTCTCTCTATACAACAGAGTGGAAAGGGAAACTGAAACTGGTTAGCACACACACATGGTACGATTACTGTCATTCCCAGTCGTTTATAATTGGCGAAATACATACTCCCTGAATTTATCTATCATGGTTCCTTAACCGGTGAAAATCTATGATGATCATTTCCGCCTTTAAAAGCATGTACCTTTACTATCAATGGCTGTGCGAAGTTTTCTGGCTACCATTCATGAACACGACAAGTACTGACTTTCTTCTATTCATGATCAGCTCCGATTGTTTCCTCGAATTTCAGGACGTATTTTCCCGGAAGAACCTTCCAGGAATACCTCCTACTCGCGTGTTGATTTAACAATAGCTTATTCTCGGAGCTAGCCAATCTCCAAAGCTCCTTACGCCTGGCACCCGATTGAGTTAAAAGAGTTAAGGATCAGTTACAGGAGTTGTTGGAGCGAGTTTTTATTTCGCCCGAGTGTATCGCCATAGGGTGCACCGTTCTGTTTGGTCAAGAAGAAGGACGTAGCATGAGATTTAATGTATCGACTACCGTGAATTGACAAGATCACCCATTCGTAATCGTATTAACCCCATCCCCCACGTATCGATGTTTAAAATTTTGATCAGGCTTCAGGCCGCTAAACATTTTTCCAAGAGATGATTTACGATCTGGTTACCATCAGATACGAGTGAATAAGAGCAGGACATTTCCAAGACTTCTTTTCGCGCACACGTTTATGAATCATTATGAATTCTTGGTTATGCCTTTTGGTCTCACGAAGGCTCCCAGCTGGTAATTTATGGACCTTATGAACCGAGTTTTCATGAAGTCTTGGACACGTTCGATATCGTGTCATTGATGATATTCTGGTCTTTTCTCTAATCTTAAGAGGAACACGAGGAGCATCTTCTCCACTGTTTCTATACAGATTTTACGACAGGAGAATTAATATGCCAAGTTGTTTCAAAGTGCCGAATTTTAGTTGAGTACGGTGGCTTTCTAGGCACATTGTTTTTTTCAGCAAAGGAATTACATGGAACCGGCGAAGTTTAGGCTATACCAAAATGGCCAAGACCGACGTCTGTGACCGACAGTAAACGGAGTTTTCTTGGATTAGCAGGTTAAACCGCAGATTCTGTAAGGGTTTCTTCTCACGATTAGCCTTAATACCCTTAACTAAAGGCCTTATGCGAAAGGATGAAAGTTTGTATGGAACGAAGAGCGAGAAAAGAGCTTTGATAGAGCTTAAAGCAACGTTTGTTTCCTCGCCTATTCTTACCTCTCCTATCTGGATTCAGGTGGATTCCAGATTTACAGTGATTGCTTCTAAGAAAGGGCCTTGGTTGTGTACTCATGCAGCATGGGAAAGTGATTGCCTAAGCCTCACGACAACTAAAGCCTTGAGGTAAACTATCCTACTCAAGAATCTAGAGTTACAATCCGTTGTCTCGCACATCAAAATTTGAGACACAATCTTTATGGCAATCATGTGATATTTTACAGCGATCATAAAGACTTAAATAGATCGTTCACGCAAACGAGAATTAAATATGAGACAGAGGCGTTGGATGGTAGTTATGAAGGATTTATGACATACCAACATTCAGTAACCATCACGGTAAAGCAAATTGTGGTGGCTGATCTTTGAGTAGGACAGTCCGGAGTAAGATCCGTATCAAAGTGTAAGAAAGGGATTATATCGTAGACCTTAAGCGTTTTGGATACGAGTTATGTGTTCGTGGACAGAAGGTTGTTCTGGGCTAGGTCTGAGGGTTGACCTAACCTAATTTTTCTCAGATTAAGGCAGCTCAGAAGATGACCGGTGAAATCTGGGCAATTATTTCATAATATTGATCAGCAGACAGAGTATCGTGTTTGATGACATGGCCTATTTATGGCAGGGTACTAAAGTTAATGCGTACCAAGATCCTACACTTCGGGGAAGCCTTGATGACTGAGGCTCATAGTTCTCCATTTTCGATTCATCCAGGTTTCCCGAAGATGTACCACATACTCAAGCAAACCACATTATGGTGGAGTGGATGAAAAGCGCGAGTGTGGCAACGTTTGTGTCAAAGTGGTTAACATGACGAGAAGGTTAAGATTTGAACACAACAACGTGCAAGTGGCTATTGCAACCGTTAGAGATTCCTTTTTGTAAGTTGGGAAAAACGAAATAACCATGGAATTTTTGTTACCGGGTTACCACAGACTCAGAGGAAGCACGATGCTATCTGGGTTTTTGTAGATCGCTTGACTAAATCAGCACATTTTCTTCCTATCCATAAGGATTACCCCGTTAGTAAATTAGCAGAAATGTTCCAACAAGAAATTGTTCGATTACATGGTAACTCCATCGCGATCGGGTCAGATAGAGATCCAGACGTTTCAACGTCTACGTTTCTGGAAAGGTTTACCGAAAGCATGGGGAACCAAGCTCAAGTTTAGTAACAAAGCTTTTTTCATACCTGAGACCGGTGGACGCAGTCGGAGCGTAAGATTCAAACATTAGAGGATATGTTACGTTCATGTGATATAGAATGGCAGAAATTGGGATGACTATATATGTCTAGGTGGAGTTTGCCTATAAATATCAGTTGGCATGCCGAGCATTACATGCGCACCTTTCGAGAATGTTTATGGTAGGAAATGACGTGCTCGCTCCTATTTGTTTGTGGGGGGAGGAGGGGGGGGGGGGGGGGGGGGGGGGGGGGGGGTGGGGGGTGGGGGGGTGGGGGGGGGGGGGGGGTGGGGGGGGGGGGGGGGGGGGTGGGGGGGGGGGGGGGGGGGGTGGGGGGGGGGGGGGGGGGGGGGGGGGGGGGGAAGGGGGGGGGGGGGGGAGGGGGGGGGGGGGGGGAGGGGAAGGTGGGGGTGGGGAAGGGGATCAGGTGGTGACGTATCTGAGGGTCCGGAGATGAATGAGTGACTAATGAAAAGGTCGCCGTCGCCAGGGAAAAGCTAAGGAAGCCAAAGACTTCGTCAGAAGAGTACGCCGACAGACATCTGCAGAGCGTTGAGTTATCCAGCCGGGGAACATGTTTTCTGAAAGTATCACCTACACGTGGAGTTCAGGCGTTTTGGTAACAAGGGCAAGCTTAGTCCTCGTTTCATAGACCGTTTGAGATTCTTGATCCGCGTTGGTGAGGTTTCCTATCGTTTGGCGTTACCTCCTCAGCTATCTCATGTTCACAATGTTTTCATGTATCAATACTCATAGGTCACAAGTATCATCCTCTTCACGTTGTCACCTTATTCATTCGATCAGATCCGTGAGGATTTATCTTACACGAATAGCCTGATCTATTCTAGACATCAGGACAAGTCATGAGGAACAATACGATCCCCTATTGTCAAATTCTTTGGAGAGAATCAATCCCGACGGGAAGCCACTTGGGAGAACCGAGGGTCCTATACGGACTTCTTTATCCTCATTTTCTTCCATGATCTGGTATATTCTTTTCAGTCGTAACATGTTTCTAATTCCGATGACGAATTTCTTCTTTTAGGGGGGAGAGTGTAAAACCTAAAAATTTCAATAAGTGTAAAATTACCAAAATACCCCTAATGCAAGAAAATCTATAAAAGCTTAAATAAAATTCATTTAAATGTTAGAAATTATAAAAATGCAACATGTGACAATTATGAAATTTTTGTAAGATTTAAAATACCTTATGTTATACGAAAAATAATTAAATAATTATTTATATATATTTAGCCAAAAATATAATATTTATGTAATTATATAATACAAATTAAGCTATAAAATAGGGATAAATATAAAATCAATTATACAATCCTTAAAAGTGCTGATTTTAATCATTTAGAAGCCCTAAAATTCGGCAAAAAACCCTATATATTTGTTATGCATTTTTATTTGATTTATCCTAAAAACAAGAAATACCAAAACCCTAAAAAAACTAAAAGAGGCGGCACAAGATTTTTTACAAGGCTTGCACGATTTTTCTTGGGTGATTTGAAGGTCAAGGAGTGTGGGAAAAATAGTGGGAAGCTTCGGGTGTGCTTGGTTCAATTTTGGTTATTGATTTGGGTTCGAAAAGCTATACTAGGTTCATAAATTCATAAAATCCCTAAGGATCATCCAAGGTATTTTTACAACTCACTTTTCACCATATAAATTCGATCTATGCATAAGAAAAATTTTCATTCATTTTATTTTGATTTATAATTCAAATCAATTCGAAACCCAATTCTAGCTATATTAAATCGCATAAAAGTACTATTTGTGTAAAATTGATTTTATATTTTTCTGGGGTTGTACATATCTCATATAACTCAGAAAAATTGTTGGAAAAATTTATAAGTAATTCGAATAATTATTGGAGATTTATCATTGTTTGCCAATTTTCGAAAATAAGGAAAAAGGAAAGAAACGAATTAGGGTTTAGGGTTTTTATATTTTTACTAGGTCCAATACATGCTAATGAATGTAATAAAAATGTGATTGTGATTGGGGAAAATTCAATTAGGGTTTTTTTTTTTTGTGTATTTTTTTTTTTTTTTTTTTTTTTTTTTTTTTTTAGTGATTTAATTGTCCCGATATTGCTATTTAAAAATATAAGGACTTGATTTTGTAATTTTTGAAAACTATGAGGTCTGTTTTAGACATTTTATTATAATTTAATATATTTCTTTTATAAATAATTTGGGGGGTAGAAAATGTCATTTTGATATATCTATGTAAAACCTATACTATTTTATAGAAACCGAGCTATTTATAGAAACATTTTAATCTATTGAAACTTACTATATATAGAAACCTGCAATTTATAGAAACATGCTATCTTGGAAACTTAACTATATATTAAAGAAACCTGCTTTTTTTAAGAAAGTCTATTTTTTGTGAAAGTTTTAATTATGGAAACTTATTAAATCAGGAAAGTTATCATTTTATGGAAAGTAATTAAGGAAAACTATTTTTTGAAAACTTACTATAAATTAGAAGCTACTATTTTTGGAAAGTACCAATATAACAAGAAATACTAATCATGAAACATACTAAATCCATGGAATATGCGAATCATGAAACATACTAATCATGGAATATGTAAAATCAAACGGAACGTACTAATAAAAGAAATCAAGCTAATTATAAAATTACTAAAATATAAAGTTTACAAAAAATAGAAAGTTACTAAAAAAGGAAAAGATACTTAATCATGAAACAAGTAACTTATACAAGTCCCTTTAAACATGTAATCACAGGAAGCAGGAGTTAGTTTCCCATCTTTTTCATCCTTCTCTTCTTTTCTTTGCTGGACATAAGGTACGAGAATTTTCGTCCTTCAGTAAGGAATATCCTTCTTTTCAATGATTCCTCCCCAGAAACTGCCTATGCTTTCCCTATTTTTTATGTCTTTTGTCATGATCCTTTATCATGTTTGATTTCAAGACTTATTCTATTACCCGAGCTATTATATACGCATGACCATGATTTACATGATCTTACCCACCTAGATCATAGGAGGTACCATGACCGTGACACATGAGGCACCTAGTGTCACGACTTCCTTCCAGCGTTGAGAAGTGATTTCACGCGGTGTCCCTTTACATGTTACCAATTATATTTCATGTTTAGCCATTAATTATTCAGGCGTATGGTGCATCCTAGTTTATCATGTTAACACGTTCATGGGTGATTGGTTGGGTGTGCTCTCAATCCCGTCACATGAGCGATCCCTCCACACCATATATTATAAGAGGTCACCCCTCTATTACATGTTGAGGCAGCCCCACAATTAATGGCATGTATTCACGACATTATTATTATGACATGTAAGATTATATGACTCGTGGCATTCCTTATTTATTATGTTCATACTATCCATGAAATTTCATGACATCTTTACTTCGTATTACCATGCTTTACATGTTTATTTCCTATTCTTCATGACGCATTCTCCAGGTTTCCCCATGACACTCATGATCTTTCCGCTGCTTTATACTTATTATCCAGGATTCATACTTATTACTTACATTTTGTTATGATAATCCGTTTCCTGAGCGTTATGCTTCAGCCGTAATTTCTTTCTCTTATCTTATACGGTCAGTAATCTAGAGGGTGATTTGAGCATGAGAGAGTGTGTACTTAGGAAGTGACCCATAGCTTCTTTCTTATATCGCAGGGCATTTGATGTCTATCCTATCTTGGACACATGTTCGTCCTTTAGACTTTCTTCTTTTACGTTATGTCATAGTTGATCTCTTAATTGGGAGATAGATATAGATAATTTTATAATAGTTATAAATACTAAGATTATAATTTTATAACTATTGATATTAAAATTTATGACATAGGACTTAATCTTTACATATTTCGAGAGTTTTCGGACCCGTGCGTTGCACCGACTTTATTCTTCGATTAAAAAATTAAACTTTTGATTTCGTTGAGTTCCAAGTACAAAAATCCAGCCCACGCATTAGCTTCCAAAATTAGTAAGTGTGTAATAACTTTTTGAATAAAAAAGCTAAACTTATTATATACCAAAAGAAAAGTATCATACATTCATATTGATTCACTCAAATGTGCCAAAACGACACAGAATAGGTCAATCGAACATAATAATATATATTACACAACTGTATAACTTTATATACATATCATGAGTACGACATCATGTACCTAATTATATACATAACATGGCTACGATATCGTAAATACCTAATCAAAATGTTATGTTTTCTTTTGCTTGATGTCAATTAATTCCTCTAAGTGATGACGTGAGAATCATGTCGTACATTATCACCATCACTGAAGATCGAGTCAATAATGATAAGAACATAGGAGGTGAGAGCCATGACTGATATTTATTTTAAATTAGTACATAATTGATAAGATACCAAAGATCATAGACATTGCCTTATTGGCTGCTAAAAACATTTGCTTGGTTGAAGGTATAAAGAGGTAAGGAATAACAATGACAATGATTAATGGTGGTTGGTTAGCTATAATGCAATGAGCCATTAAAACCAAGTAATGTTTTTTTGTGTGTATTTTTTTCATTTCCTTTTTTTCTCTCCTCATATCTACACTCACATTTTCATTTTTTAGTTTTTTCAATTCATTTTTGTATTAATGATCTTTTCATTAAAAATTGAGCAAAAGCAACGAAAGAATATATACTTGGTTCTCTTAAATAGATTTTGTGTTCCAGCAAGAAATTTATGATCATATTTGCTTAAAGAAACATATTACTTTGTTTGATATGTAATAAGAAATGAAATATAAAAATACATATATATACATGCAATCTATTTTTTTTCTCTTGGTATATTTGATGTTGTTTTTATAAATGATTTTCCAAGCAATATCAATGCAATGATATACTTTCATTATATTCTTTAGCATACTCTTTGCCAAGGCTATTGATATGTGTTTAATCACATATCATTTTTCTTTATTAAAATGAGCCTAAAAGTCCAAAAATACATGAAAAATGCATCGTATATGTGTATTTTGTGAATTATGTCTTGCAGGTAACGGATATATCAAAAATGGACAAAAAGAAAGCCAAATCAGACAAAACCGAGTACAAGATTGAAAGAGTGTGAGAAATCAAATCCGAATCTTTTAATGAGCCAACCCGTACCCATTTATTGGGCCGGGTCAGCCCATTAAGATTTATACTATATTAATCCTTAAGCCTTATACAATTGTAATACAAGTCCAAAATCATTAGCCTTATAATTTATCCAAAAATCCAATCCATAATCCTAAAAGCCCATAACCAAGCCCAATTCCCAAATGTCCTGTCCAAGTCAAACTTATAAATGTGGGTCAATATTACTATAGATCTTCTCCTTTTCCCTCCCTGTTTTACAACAACAACAACACACACAGGGTTAAACCAATTCACCCACACGCATCTCCTTCTAGAAGACCTGACACTCCTGACATATCTGACAACACTTAAGCCACGTTGGCGATCCCTAGCATTCCTATTGGATGAGGAGACGTGGTGTTGATCTAAGGGTGGATTGATGATTGAATATAAATCAAGGGCTTGGATTTGAGCTTGAAGACGCGCCTATGCTCCTAGAACCTTCTTCTGCAGGCTATAATTAGAGTCTTGGGTTTCATACAGAGGAATCATCTTTATCTAGCTTTAGTAGTTTTAGTGTAGCTTTTTAATTAGCTTATTAATGTAATGTTTAGCTTATTGTCCTTTTTAATGTAATTTTCTTTATAAAAAAGCTTGTAATCTCTTTTGATATTAATAAAATTTCAAGTTTCATTTAAATTGTGCTTTAAATTCTGTTTTAGTCTTAAGCAATCATGGTTTAAATTTGTTTAGATATAAGCTAATAAGTTCATTAAGCTCTCTAAAACTCTTAAGCTAGTTCTTATTCAGTTTAGCTTTCTAAAAGCCAAATTGAATAAGCTGTTAACTCAAAATAGCCTCAAAAGTCATTTTAAGCTATGTTATGGAAGATGAGCCAGAACTGGATGGGCTTATGGGTTTTACCAGCTTATCTCTGATAAGCTGGAGCTTGTAGACAAGCTCTTTTAAGCATTTTTGATCTCTGTTTGAGCTGGGATTAAGGTACTCTCTCTTTTACCTCATTTCTAGCTTAATAGTTGTTTTGCTTATAATTCTGCTTATCTTTGCTTAATAACTGCTTATTTGTGCTTATTCGGTTCTATTATAGCTTAATATGTTATTATATGGCTTTGTTTTAGTTTTATTAGAGCTTATTTGATTCTATCAATTTCTTAGTTAAAACTGCTTATTATCATAACTTATTAGATAATGCTTATTTATCCTTACTTTGTGCTTATTTGTCATCTAATATCATTGAGTTTAATATGTTTTCAATAATCCATGATTAATAAGGTCTATTTTAGCTTAAAATTAGTTTTAAGAAATTTAAAGGGGTGTTTGGCATAAGCAGTCTTAACAGAAGTTAAGACTGCTTGGGTCATTTTTCGGGATTGAGATAGTTTTAATTAAGTCTTAAGTTGATTACGATGTTGATCCTCGGGTTCCCCTCATTCTCGGGGACCTTTCTTGAGGACGGCACGAGCTTTAATCGATGTACACGGTGAAGAGTTAACTCTTCAAGTCAATGATGAGGCCATTACTTTTAAAGTCGGGCACACTTCGAGATACTCCCGTAATTATTATGATGAAACGGTTCATCAAGTCAATGTCATAGACGTTGCTTGTGAGGAGTATGGTTAAGAAGTGCTCGGATTTTCAGATAGTTCAACGAGTGGCAATTCCACTCCTTCAGATCCTATCATTGCTTTTTCTTCCCCCTCGTTCACTCCTTTTGAAGGAGGAGATTTCATTTTGGAAGAGATCGAAGCTTGTCTTTCAAGTGATTCAATTCCATCGGGAATTGATGATGCCGACTTTAAACCAGAGGGAGACATTCGTCTACTTGAAAAGTTATTAAACGATGATCCATCATCTCCTCTCCCTCCGAAAGAACTTAATATTGAGGAACCTAAAATGATAAAATCTTCTATTGATGATCCTCCGGAGCTTGAGCTCAAGGATTTACCGTCTTATCTTGAATACGTGTTTTTAGAAGGAACTGATAAATTACCCATCATAATTTCTAAAGAATTAAAAGATGAAGAAAAGGATGCCCTTTTAAAGGTTCTTAAGTCACACAAACGGGCCATCGCATGGAAATTTTCTAACATTAAGGGCATCGACCCTCGTTTTTGTACTCACAAGATCTTAATGGAAGATGACTTCAAACCGACGGTTCAACATCAAAGAAGGGTGAATCCGAAAATTCATGAGGTTATCAAAAAGGAAGTTATCAAACTCCTTGATGCCGGATTGATTTACCTTATCTCCGATAGTCCGTCGGTGAGCCCCGTTCATTGTGTACCTAAGAAGGGTGGCATGACCGTAGTTGAAAATGATGATAATGAGTTAATTACTACTAGGTTAGTTACGTGATGGTGCGTTTGTATTGATTACCATAAGATTAATGATGCTACTCGTAAAGACCATTTCACGTTGCCTTTCATGGACCAAATGCTTGAACGTTTAGCAGGGAACGAACACTATTGCTTTTTAGATGGTTTCTCAGGATATTTTCAAATTCCTATTGACCCGAAAGACCAAGAGAAGACCACCTTCACTTGCTCTTATGGGATGTTTGCCTACCGACGTATGCCTTTCGGCCTATGTAATGCTCCAGGCACGTTCCAAAGGTGCATGATGGCTATTTTTCATGACATGATCGAGGAGACAATGGAGGTCTTTATGGATGATTTCTCGGTCTTCGGGGATTCTTTCTCTTTATGCCTCTTCCATTTAGAAAAAATGCTCAAAATATGCGAAGACACCAACTTAGTTCAAAATTGGGAGAAGTGCCATTTCATGGTTAAAGAGGCAATGACCCGACCCTAAATTTCTAAATCCTGATTAGGAGGGTCGACATAGCTAAAGTTGATGTTATAGCTAAACTCTCTCATCCGACTTTCATCAAAGGTGTCTAAAGGTTTTTAGGTCACGCCGGGTTCTATCGTCTATTTGTCCAAGATTTTTCTAAAATCGCCCGGCCGATGACTCATCTTCTTGAAAAGGAAACCCCGTTTATTTTCTCTAAAGAATGTATTGAAGCGTTTAATATACTTAAAAAGAAGTTAACCGAAGCCCCGATTTTAGTTGCCCTCGATTGGGACCTACCATTTGAAATTATAATTAGACGCTAGTGGATTATAGCGGTAGTGGCAGTCTTTGGGCAACGTGAAACCAACATTTTCAGCCTATACACTATGCTAGTAAGACCATGATGGATGCTCAAGCACATTACACTACTATGGAAAAAGAATTATTAGCCGTGGTGTATGCTTTTGAGAAATTCTGGCTTTACTTAGTCTTATCAAAGACCATAATGTATACGGACCACTTGGCTCTCAAGTATCTTCTTGCTAAACAAGATGCTAAGCCGAGATTGCTCCGGTGGATTCTCCTACTCTAAGAATTTGATGTCATTATTCGTGATAAAAAAGAAGCAGAGAATCTCGCGGCCGACCATTTATCTAGATTAGAAAATCCTCATCAAGGTGATCTAGAGAAAAAGGAAATTACTAAAACATTTCCTCTCGAGACCCTCGGAATGATATCTTTTCATGGTGATTCTAATACCCCATGGTCTGCCGACATTGCAAATTACCATGCGGGGAATTTTATAGTGAAAGGGATGTCGTCCCAACAAAAGAAAAAATTCTTTAAGGATGTAAAGCATTATTTTTGGGACGACCCCTATTTGTTTTGAATTTGTGCAGATCAAATGATTAGACGTTGTGTTTACGGCCAAGAAGCCGTTGATATCCTCACGGCTTGCCATAATGGACCCATCAGGGGACATCATGGTGCCAACTACACAGCTAAAAAAGTCTTTGATTCCGGTTTCTATTGGCCGATAATTTATCGCGATGCCCATGACATGGTGAAGTTATGTGACTCATATCAACGTCAAGGCAAAATCTCACAAAAAGACAAAATGCCTAAAAATGCAATTCAAGTATGCGATATTTTTGACGTGTAAGGCATCGACTTTATGGGACCATTCCTGTATTCTCGAGGGAACAAGTACATTCTCGTGGCCGTTGACTACTTGTCTAAATGAGTTAAAGCGAAAGCGCTCCCCACTAATGATGCCCGAGTTGTCGTAAAATTCTTGAAATCTCTTTTTGCCTAATTTGGAACTCCTCGTGCTATAATTAGTGATTGCGGTACTCACTTTTGCAATGACCAATTTGCAAAGGTCATGCTTAAGTATGGAGTTACCCACCGTCTTTCTACCGCGTATCATCCACAAACGAGTGGACAAGTGGAGGTTTCAAATCATGGTTTGAAACGTATCTTAGAAAGGACCGTAGGCAAAAATCGTGCTTCATGGTCCGATAAGTTAGATGATGATTTATGGGCCTTCCGTACCTCTTTCAAGCACCCATCGGGTGCACTCCTTATAAGCTTGTGTACGGAAAGGCTTGTCATCTTCCTATCGAACTTGAACACAAGGCCTATTGGGCCTTAAAGCATTGCAATTTTTATCTTAAGACTGCGGGTGATCACCAGAAAGTTCAAATGAATGAATTAAATGAACTCCGAGATCAAGCCTATGAGAACTCTTTAATCTACAAAGAGAAAACAAAGAAGATTCATGACTCGAAGATTAAGAACCTCATTTTCAACGTTGGTGATCGAGTTCTTCTCTTTAATTCTCGATTAAAGATTTTCTCGGGGAAGCTGAAAACCCGTTAGACCGGACCGTTCACCGTTACTCAAGTTTTCCCTTGTGGTACCGTCGAGTTATCTCAAACTGACGGACCAAACTTCAAGGTGAACGGTCATAGACTCAAACACTATTTTGGAGGGGACATACCACCTATGGTTGTCCCGGATCTCCAAACGTTCCCCATGGACTAAAATTTGGGGTCGAGCCATGCTCGTGACTCGGTTAAAAAAACAAGCGCTTCGTGGGTGATAACCCATGCTTATCCATAGTAGTAGTATATTAGTATAATAGTTATGAATAAGTGTGACGTGAGGAGGCTCGCCTCTTCCTTTCTCGTGTTTCGTGGTTTGTGTCCACTTAAAAATTCTCTTGTAGTTTTCAAATTGTGTCCGTTTCCGTAGCTACAAAAATTATCGCTCCTTGCTCGGATGTTTCAAGTGGTTGGATAGAAATGAGTGTATAGAAAAACTTTGACCTTTGGTGAAGTTACTGTAAATGGCCAATAGTCTTGTCTAGATATTTCTAGTGCTTGTATTTCGGTTGGATGAGGTTAAATAATCCGGATGAGAGATATGGTATTTTACTAAAACGGGTTCGTTTTGGTGCAAAACAAAATTTGAAACTTCATAAGTCCAAAATTTTCTATACACAGACACCCAATTAGTAAAACTGTAGCTTCTAGTAATGAGTCAACTTAAATTTTGCCTCTTATTTTACCTATTGGATTTACGGATAGAATATGATACAAATGGTATAGGCAGCGTAAAATTCAGAAAATACCTACACTTGTGAGTAATGGGTAAATTATAATTTCACTTTGGGCTTCTGAAAAATTTGGACAGAGGGGGCCACATTTCTGAAAATAGACTTTTAATGCCACCTGTACGGAAGACCCTCATTTTTTTATCTATTTGCGGATTTTTAGAAAATTGACACACTTCAAAGAGGAGTAAAAATTTCAGAATTTTTGTAAATAAAGAAGGTTTATATCGACGTAAAATCTAAAGTGGAACACTTGTAAGTGAATGTGTTAAAAACTTAAACTTAGAAAACACTCGTGGGGTATGATATTAGTTTTAGAGGTGGACTGGGATTGAGTGTTTTGGACGCCATAATAATAAGACACAATCCATACTTTGGTTCGTTAAATAAAAACAATGTGTTAATCCAAATTCCTTTCAATGTCAATTCTAATTCGCGTCTTTTTTTTTAGTTCTGAACGTATGTATCCTATATAATTCAACTCCTACGTTGTAAGTTTTTGCCGTAATCGCTTAAAGGTGCGTTCAGTAGCCCTCTTTTAATGACTTACTTGTTTTCTCAAACTTCGAGGAGAGTTTTCATATGCTACATTTTTAACTTTTGAACGCAAGTGCTTTGTTTGTAATGCTATCCTGATTAATGCTTTGATATTATATCGCATAATCCCGTATCTGCTACTAAAAGTCCCCTGTTTTATCATGAACCTCATTTGCATATTGTAGTGAGCGCGAATGTTGTGGATAGATCTATCGGGACGAACAAATCCCCGTCCTACTTTTTCGCTTTATGTTTTTAGATAACCATGAGACGCATTTTAACATTTTGGAGTATCCTTGGGTTATAAGCAGATAACCTACTTTTATTGGGTCAAAAAATCTTGTTAAGAGTGTCGGTGTCAGGAGCTTATAGCATAATAATACTTCGACAAGAATAGTGTTTCATCATTGTCACCATTTATTTAAATCTTGCGTTCATTCATTTTATCAATAAAAACCTATAACACGTTAAAAATTGTTGACTTTAGAATGTTTAAATCTCAGGTCTGAAGGTGTGATTTCTGATGGGAGCCGCGTGGAGAAGCTTATGATAGATTCGTGTTTTTCTTATATTTCGATTGCAAATATTAAACTTTATTCTTAAAATAACCCGTTGTTGAGTTTTGGAACGATGGTGTTGGAACCAACTCTGGTGACTTTTATGTCATGTTTAGAAACTTTTGGACCATGTTTTGCAAACTCTGATCTTTATGAAGCATCGAATGAACTTTATTTTAAAACGCCCCTTTTAAGGTCGTTTCCTATTACCTGATTGTTGTGCTATGACGTTGCACCCCAAATGTTAGCGTCCCGTTCTTGTTGTCAGATTTGGGGGTGTGACAGATTGGTATCAAAACACGTTATAGGAACAGGCATTTTTCAAAACACTCAATAACCAAAAATTTTTAAAATTTTCTTTTATTTTCAAATTACAGAATCCTTCATCGCTATCCGTTATCCGCGCGCGCAACTCCTCGATCCTTATTATTTCCTTGATTATCATTATAGTATTATATATATAATACTTGGTTTAATTTCTATCTCTTACGTCTATCTTTTGACGTATCGCTATTTATTCTTATCGGTCAACTATATAATTGTTGACCATTCTGATCATTGATGTTTATTTATAAAAGCATCACTGTAATTTATAGCATTTAATTTTAAAATCATTTAAATAATATATATCATTTTTAATATATATATATATATATATTTCTTTTTGTAGCATTATGGACGCGCCACCATCCCCTAACCATGTGTTTAACTTCCCCGAGGAAGAGTTCGAAGAAGACCCTCAGGAGGAGCTTGAGGAAGAGTTTGAGGAGGATCCTAAAGAAGATCCTGAAGAGGAGCTAGAGGTTGAGGCTGAGGAAGATGCACCTCTTGCTGCTACTCCGCCGGTTGGGTCTCCTATTACCCCACCGCCATTGTCTGAGTCTTCATCAGACACTGAGGCTCCTGCTCCTATTGTTACTGATGGGGCCCTTGAGATGCACATTGCTGTAGTACATTGAATGGAGGTCCCACGTCTATATCCCCATTTCCTCCTTCATTTTATCTGCAAGGCAGACCGTTAGATGTGAGTTGAGATGAGATCCAGTGTTGCTCAGCAATGTAAAATTTGTTGGAGAGGTTGAGAGGAAACGCAAAGCCAGATAGAACAAACAATTCTGAAATCTAAGGGTAAGAAGTGTATGAATAAATGTGGTCTGAATTGGGTATTGAGTCAATTTATACCTCGTTAAAGAGAGTGACTAAGTTAGAAAGATCCAGATCAAGAGAAGACAGGAGATAAAAAAGATGAAGAAGCGGTTGAAGACGCTAGAGATAAACTATGCCTTGTGTTGATGAATCGGGGAGGGGGGAATGAGTGGAAGAAGGTGTTTCTATATCCTAACATGCTTGGTTGTCCCAAGAGATTTGAACGTCTATGGATGCACACGCAGTTGAGGTGTTGATAGATTCAACTGCTTGTGAGGAGTCACAACCTCCTAAACCTCGGGTCACCGTGTATGTTCCCTGTAGTCCGGTTTATATTATGTTAACTCTTTCTAGACGTGTATCTTTTGATTTCCCCACTAAACTGTTAGTAAATTTGGTGTTATTATGATGTCGGGTGTAATTATTGGTCTCTTTTGTAGAACACCCAGGTCTTATAAACTTATTATTGGATGTAATGAAATGTGCGCATGAATTAATCATTTGTTTGCCATTGTTTATTATAAATCCATTCTTTAGTGCAGTCCTTGATTATTATCGTTAGAATGTAATCTTGTTGCTATTGTGGGGAATTCATTATGGAATGCATACAGTGTTAAAATAATTTGTAATGTGTTCCTCTTTTTTTTTCATACTTTTCTATCTCATTTTTCTCCAATGCTATTTGTATCTCGACTTTACATCTCTTACAAATCTTACTGAATTTTGTACTTGTAATTGTGACACAATCATGCCGCCTAGAAGTTGAAGAAGAATTCGTCAAGTACGATAGTGGAAAAACGTATGGCTAAAGCTATAGAGGAATATGAAAAGACAAGAGCAAACCCAGGCAATGCCAGCGGGTCTGGATCAACAAATACAGGTAGAACGGTCAATGTGCAAGGTTGTACCATAAGACATTCGTAGAATGAAAACCACACCCCTTTAATGATACGAGGGTGTGTTGGTTTATGCGATGATTAGAGAAATAAGAGCAAGTGTTTGAAATATCAAGTTCGTGACGAGGAGAGATAAGAGTTATGTTGCTGCTAGTACTTTTGAGGGTCGTGCTTTAACATTGGTGGAATGGAAATGTGCACACCCTAAGGCTCATCAATGCTAACCGTATTCCTTAGAGTGAGTTCAAGTCAATAATGACTACTGAATACTGCCCAACGACTAAAATCCAAAGGATGGAGGAAGAACTTTGGACCTTGACTTTGAAGGGGGATGATATAGAGGCTTACAATAATCGTTTCCATGAGTTGGTTTTGATGTGTCCTGACTTGGTGCCAAATGAAAAGAAAAAGTTTGAGAGGTACATTAAGAGGTTTCCTGAAAGAATTAAGGGAAACATTACTTCTGCAAGGCCCACAACACTACATGATGCAATCAACTTGGCACGTGAATTGGTTGAACAAGCAGTTCAGGGTAAGGCTGCAAGGGTGAATGAAAGCAACAAAAGGAAATGGACGTAACACTAGAAAAATTAACCCCAACAACAATAAACCCTAGACAACCGAACCGCAACCTGCAACAACAACAATCACCACCACCGACAGAATAGGAGCAAAGACATGCTAGGGCCAATGCTGCACCACCAGCGAGGGAAGAGTTTGATATGCGGAACCCTACCAAAGTGCAAGACCGATGGAACTTACACCAACACCATGGCCAATCCGCTTCAAAGTAGTCAAAGTGTAGAAAATTAGGTCCTCAAGAGATGGATTGTAATCAAACTTCCAGGAACTTATGAAACAATCTTGCGATGTTACCTCTATGGCTGTGGTGAGAAAGGAAACCTCAGGCACATGTGTCCAAAACAAAGGAACCAGCAGAACGAGGGAGCTCGTGCGAGACCTTACGTGGTGGTTGAAAATCCACAGCCAATCGGAATGTGGTCACAAGGTATTTTTACTTAATGATCACTATGCAAGTGTCTTGTATTTTGATTCGGTGCTGAAGAATGTTGTGTCCTGTTATTTACTCCTTTTCTTTGACATTCCCCGCGCTTTAAACAACTATTTCAGTTAGTTAGCAAATAGGAAGATTGTTAGTACCTAACACCGTTATCCGTGTTGTACGCTTACGTGTTTACCACGTTTTCAAAATAGATGTTACCACCCGATAGGTAGTTTCAATTTTGTATCGTTGAATGGATTGGTTGTCATACCACCAGGCTGGTATAGTTTTGTTATGAGAAGATTGTCTGGGGATGTCCCCTTCCGAAGTGTGAGATACTTGAAATTCCATGTGAGGAGACCGAAAAGGAATCCAAATTCACTTTCATCATATCAAGGCTGATGGAGAAAGGCTTGATGAATATTCTACCGTTCGTGACGTCCCTGAAGTATTTTCGATGTCCTGTCAGTCTAATAACCTCCATCATATGAGAATTTCGCATTGACCTAATTCCCACGCGGTGCCAGTATAAAGTCAACCTAAACTGCCTAGCACCTTCCGAAATGCAGAAGTGTCAAATCAACTAAAAGATTCTTCAATAGAAAGGTTGTTATAACACCAATTCATTTACCATGGGGAGCACCGGCTTTTGTCAAAAAGAAAGACGGTGCTTTAAGAATGTGTATTGACTACAGAGAATTAAATAAGTTGACAATTAAAAACCGCTATCCCCTCCCCAGAATTGATGATTTGTTTGACCAGTTACAAGGTGCGTGTTGTTTCTCCAAGATAGATCTTCGTTCGGGATATCATCAGTTAAGAGTACGAGAGGAGGATATACCAAAGACCGCATTTAGAACACGTTATGGGCACTTTGAGTTCACAGTCATGCCATTTGGATTGACGAACGCACCAGCAGTATTCATGGACTTAATGAACCGCGTCTGTAAACCCTATTTGGACAAATTCGTAATTGTGTTCATCGATGACATCCTCATCTACTCAAAGTCAGAAGAAGAGCACGCGGTCCATTTGAAGACGATTTTAGACTTGCTCAAGAAAGAGAAATTATACGCTAAATTTTCAAAGTGTGAATTTTGGTTGAAAGAAGTCCAGTTCCTAGGGTACGTGGTCAATCGAGATGGTATCCATGTGGATCCTAGCAAGGT